>CM062570.1:21403309-21650566 GCA_031468815.1 Morus bassanus
CATGCTCAGTATATTAACTGGGGGAGTTGGCCAGGGGAAGCAGCAATCATGGCTTGGGGACTGCTGGTGTCAGTTGGCAGGTGGTGAGCAGTTGCATCACTTCTTTTCCCCTGAGTTTCACCTCTGTCTCTTTCTCTCTCTCCCCTCCTCCTTTAATTATATTATTATAATTACTATTATTACTTTTACTATTTTATTTAAATTATTAAACTGTTCTTATCTCAACCCACGTTTTTTCTTACTTTTGCTCTTCCAATTCTCTCCCCCATCCCACTGGCATGGGGGAGTGAGCAAGCAGCTCTAAATCATGACAGGAGATAAAAATTTTTGCCTTCCAGGCTATCCTACTGCAGTGAAGACAAACAGGTTTTTTATATTTGGTTCAACAATTAAAGAAGAAAATGTGCAAGCACCTGTTTATATATGTGCAAATTAAAGGCCTAGGTTTTTTAAAAGATAGGAGCCTGAGGAGATTTGGTTTATTTAAGTACCTCATTAGCTGGTATGATTTCAAGACAACAGAGCACAACAGCTCTCACTGAATCTACAGGAGCTAGGTGCATTTGTAAATTTAGCCACTTACTGTATTGGGCTTGCGTGGCAAGGTTTTTGTGTGTGTGGGCGCTACAGGGTGGTTTCTCTGGGAAGATCCTGGAAGCTTCCCCATGTCCAAGAGAGCCAATGCCAACCAGCTCCAAGGTGGACCCACCACTGGCCAAGGCTCAGGCAATCAGTGATGCTTGTAGCACCTCTGTGATAGCTTATGTAAGTAGGAGGGGGGAGAAAAAAAAACCAACCAAAACCAGCACAACTGCAGCCGGAGAGACGAATGATAATATGTGAGAGAAACAACTCTGCAGACACCAAGGTCAGTGAAGAAGGAGGGGGAAGAGGTGCTCCAGGCACTGGTTCAGAGATTCCCTTGCAGCCCGTGGTGAAGACCATGGTGGTGTAGGACATTTCCCTGCAGCCCATGGATGTTAACGGTGGAGCAGTTATCCACCTGCAGCCCATGGAGGACCCCACACCAGAGCAGGTGGCTGCCCAAAGGAGGCTGTGACCCCAATGAGAAGCCCATGCTGGAGCAGGCTCCTGGCAAGACCTGTGGACCCATGGAGACAGAAGAACCCACACTGGAGCAGTTTGCTGGCAGGACTTGTAACCCCATGGGGGACCCACACTGTAACAGTCTGTTCGTGAAGGACTGCACCCTGTGGAAGGGACCCATACTGCACCAGTTCATGAAGAACTGGAGCCCATGGAATGACCCACGTTGGAGAAATTAATGGATGACTGTCTGCTGTGGGAGGGACTCCACACTAGGACAGGGGAAGAGTGTGAGGCGTCCTACCGCTGAAGATGAAGGAGCAGCAGAGACAATGATGTGTGATGAACTGACCACAACCCCCATTCCTCATCCCCCTGTGCTGCTCAGGGTGCCAAGAGAAATTGGCAGTAGAGTCAAGCCCGGGAAGAAGGGAGTAGGGGGTAGGTGTTTTAAGATATAGGTTTTATTTTATCATTACCTCACTCTGATTTGATTGGTAAAAACTTAAACTAATTTCCCCAAGTCGAGTCTGTTTTTCCTGTGACAGTAACTGGGGAATGATTTCTCCCTGTCTTTCTCTTGACACATGAGCCTTTCATTTTATTTTCTTTGCCCTGTCCAGCTAAGGAAGGGAGTAATAAAGCAGCTTTGGTGGTCACTTGGCATCCAGCCAGGGACAACCCACCACACTTACTCTCACAGATTTATAAAGATTTAAGAGCATAGCATCACAGCTCCACTTAAAACAAACAAGACTTGTGTTGCAGCCATAGGATTTAGGGCACAATTAGTGGGTAAAACAGAGTTACTTTTTTCACAGAATGCCAGGCATGACTACAGTGCGCTGATACTTTAGAGTTACCTTTCCAGGAAGGATCCTTTCATGACTCTATGTTCAAGCTTGAACATGTCCTGAAATAAAGTGACTGAGGGGTCATCACCTGTCTGCTCTTAACTGCTCCAGTACAAGGTGTTCAAAATCTGCAAAATCAGCCAAGAAATGGGGTTGATGCTAAGGAAAGGGTTGCAGCTGAGAAAAGAGTGGGTAACTGTGGCCTCAAGAACCTGCTGAGTGTCTGCTTTAAACACTTTGCCCTAAACTCAGCAGAATTTGGGGGCACATCTTATACCAAGCAGATTGCACCAGATCTTATTTCAGATAACAACGATCCAACTGTTGGCTTAGTACGTTCTAGCCCAAGTCAAAAAGGCTTTGGTATCATCACAACAGAAAACCTGAATAGTGTCCAACTTCTCCTAGTTCATCAACCTTCTAAAAGAACCACTTTCACAATCTGGTCAAGAGCAAATTGCCTGCTGTCCAGCTTTCATGACATGAAGGTGGCATAATTTGTTTGTCATGAATTATCAAAATACAGACATTTAAAGGTTGACCTTCTGTCAGGTTTACAGAGTATGGTATATTTTTGCGTGCATAGAGCCAATCAGCACTTAGATTTTTTACATATGACCCTCTGAATATACCTGGGCATGGTTCCATTCCACGCACATATCATCTTCTAATCTGGGAGGAAACTCCATCTTCTTAGAAAACAGAGAGGTAACTAAGGCACAGTCAACATGGGTTCACAAAGGGAAAGTCTTGTCTAACTAATTTGATATCCTTCTACAATGACATCACCTTCATAGCAGATGAAGGAGGGGCTGGATGTAGTTTTTTGGATTTTAGTAAGGCTTTTTATACTGTCCCTCACAGTTTCCTTCTGGACAAGTTGACCAGCTGTAAGATGAGCAGGTACATGATGTGCTGGGTGAAGAACTGGCTGAATCGCAACGCTTAAAGGGCTGTAGTGAATGGGGTTACATATGGCTGATGACCAGTCACTAGCAGTATTCCTCAGGGATCAATTCAAGGGCCATATCTTTTCAAAATATTTAACAATGATCTAGAGGCAAGGGCTTGAATGCACCGTATGCTGATGATACCAAAATGGGAGGTGCTGTTGACTCTCCTGAGGGATGAGAGGCCTTGCACAGGGATCTAGACAGATTGGAGCATTGGGCAATCATCAGTCAGCATGAAACTTAGTGAGAACAAATGCTGGATTCTGCACCTGGGACAGACTATAACTGGGCACAAGTATAAACTGGGAGAAGAGTGGCTGGAGAGCAGCCCTGCAGAAAGGGATCTGGGGGTGCTGGTTGACAGTAGGCTCAATATGAGTCAGAAGTGTGCCCCGGAAGCCAGGAATATATGTATATGTTTCACTCACTGCAGAATTTGTTGGATCTGTCCTCCCCAAGACAGAAATATTTGATATTATGCCAAGCTCATTCTGAAAATAATAGAAATCTGTATAAAAACTGAATGTTCTGTAACTACAACTTCCCTTAATTAAATGCTGAGCACTGTTCTTTTCCAGGGGTTGAGACAATAAGCAAATATAAGCTGCCTTCACAACAAAGGGATGGCTACAGAATGTAATAGAGATGTTATATCATGTTTGTGCATGTGGAATAGATAAAATAATACTGGACCACCTACCTGTGCTAGGTTGCTGGCTAAGAGGAATAGATCAGAGTGCCCCAGAACTTGTTCTCAATAGCCCAAGGCAGTGGCACACTTTGTTTTGTTCCTCCCAAACTTGGAAACATACACTGAAAGTAGAGCAACGACCAGGATGTCTCCTGCTTTTAGATTATCTGAAATGTCTTCCAGCCTTTCTGATTTTCAAGCCTTGGTGAGACAAAGCCATGAATACCCTGATCTACTGATCTACCTCTGTCTGTAGTTCTGCTCAGGGCAGGATAAGTAACTAGAGACATTCAGAAGTCCCTTCTCACCAGCACTTTTAAGAGAGTCTATGTTCTGGGCCACAGACTCGGAAAGGGCTAGTGCCCTGCATTTCTCTGACTTCAAGCCTCAGAGAGAAGATGTTAGCAGTTGCAGAGTACCAGCAAGGCCAACATCCCCAGGCATATCAGGACAAGTGTGCCTGAAGCTTATCAGGTGCACCTCTTGTCTGTTTAAGGAAGAGGCAGATGAAAGAAAGTGTGTCATGATTTTGAGGCTAGTGGAGGCCAATGCCTTGTCTTGGTGGATTTTGAAGCCTGTCAGATTAGCAAACAGAACTACTGTAATGAACCACATATGTATCTGCTTCTCAGAGCAGGTGGTACTGCCTCCACAGCAAAGCATGTATGCAAAGTGAAGGATCTAGCACTGAGTCCTACAGCACAGTGACACTGCAGTCTGCATGAATGTATAAAACCTCCAACGGCATGCAAGGCAGAGAGAACAGTCACAGCATTGGCACTGGACTCTGGAAACTGAAAGGTGCTCAATACTGGCCCATGGTCAAAACATGGTTGGTATCACAAGCAGCTTTGAATCAATCCAAATTAACATAAATCCATTCAGTTTAACTGCAAAGGCTACACGAGGCTTTTCAGCTGTGCTTTTTCAAGAGAAGTCCAAGTATGAATTGAAAGCAGTGTGTTGGGTGGTCATTCATGAAAACAATATGAAATCAGAGTCATAAGAAAAGAAATTTGGAAAGGGATGGAAGAACAATGAACAGCTGCTGTTCAGTCACAGTTAAAGAATCTAGGGAAATTTTTACAATAAGAACAAGGACAAAATGTACATCAAACACCAAAAAATCTACCCAGAAGCCAAAAAACACGGAAATTAAGCCAGAAATAGAAGAAAGGATGCAAAAAAACCCTGGACTGCGAAAGAGAAGGGCAAACAGATAGTCTGACCTGAAAGTTCAGCCCCAAAATATTTTTTAAAATCAATAGAAAAGGAACACAACAGAAAAGAAGTAGGAAATAAAGGACTCTTCAGAGACTCAGTATGTCTAAAGATTTCCTGACATTTTTCCATTTCATTTCTGAAGACTCTGCAGCACAGTTAGAGTAAATACCAAATTGATTTCCTGGTTCTTCCACTGATACTTAGTACAGAAACATGAAGACATTTCAAAATTTCTTCAATGTATAGGGATATTTCTGAGGTGTCCATCAAAAAAATCTGTGACATGGTATGGTAATGTAAACTTGTTTCTGTGCAGATGCACCTTCTAAATATCATAATCTTTTGATATGTAAACAGTGTTAATAGTAGTAATGCAGAATAATTAAAAAGTGTAGATTCACTATCAATGGAGTTTTTCTACTGGATAGGTTTTTCCTCTCTTTGGAAATATGGTTTCTTTTAAACTTCTTCCAGGAGAAAACCTTGCTTTTTTGTGTGATCAGGAATGTATTTTTCAAATTTTATAACACAAACATTTTGCAACAAAATAAATTGTTTTCACTAGAACATGGTAATTTTTCCTTTGGCATTTGTTATTCTGATGTTTTAGAACTTTTCTTCTGCAAAATGATTCTATATATTGAAACTGCTGCCCAATTTAGAAGGGTAAAAAAGACTAAAATATCACCTTTTCATAATGAAAAACCTGTAGCTTTTTCATAGACTACACTTTTTCCCATCAATAGTAGTGTAAAAGAAGGTATGTCTTCTCAGCAACATCTGCTCTTGATAGATAACAGCAGGGGGGACTTCTGCTATCCACAGATTTGTAGGTTTGCAGCTTTTGCAAGGAACATTTAGAGAGAAGGAGGTTCAGGATATAAACATTCTCTTCCAGTACAGCCACGTAACAGGGATTATAAACCACTGGTTTATACAAGACACAGCAAGGCTTAATGTGCAAGTGAGGAATTTTTTTACCTTGATCTGAGTACTTCTTGTGCTGCCTGCGGTAAAAACAGATTGTTTAAAAGAAGTATGCAATATATTTAAACTCTGGCTGACCCACAGCATGGCAGGTAGAGCAGATGCATGAATAAAGCTCCTCAGGTAACTGCTGGGGCAGCAGATAACTTTGTTCAGATTGCAGTCTTTGCCAAAAGGATGCTCAAGAAGTCATCACTCCACAAAGCCACCTATAGTGTCCTTCCAATATGGGATTAAGGCCCCTTAGCTCCATTATCACATAAAAACAAGAGAGTAATATCACTCCTGGTCCCAAAGACTTGTTGGTGATAAGTCAATCACCTTATTCTGATGAGTACAACTGCATAAAGTCTCTATGTAACTGTATAATATAACTTTACAATAATGTATCTCTGTATAAGTGTATAGTTTAACTGTATAATATCTCTATATAATAGAACTCTATAATGCCTGTGTGCATGTCTTCTTTGAAAGTACACTCTCTTGTGCATGTGAAGAGGAAATGCAAAATACATTGATAATGCAGGAAAAAAACAGCATGCTGCCTTATAGTAGGCAAATGGCTCATTAATGCCTTAGTTAAGCAAGTGGACAACCATTAGTTTGGGATAGAAGGGTAGGGCAGAAAGGGCCTATCAAACCTACTGCCTGATTATTTTCAGAAAGCAGATCTCCTGAGAGAAGTGAAGGAAGACTGGAAACTGCACAGATCCCAAAGGATTCCTTTTTTCCTTTGGCAAGGCAAAACAAAATATATTTTTTGCCTGAGAATTGCTTCTACAGCCATTTAGCAGCATAGAATCAGACAGTGATGCTATCCTGTTTTGGATATGACCTAATGGTAGGTAAATACAAGTATATTTCTCTATTAGTTTGACTCACTTTTCTTTAAAACATTTGTAGCTGCTAAGAATGTAAAACTGCCTGTAGCATGCTACACCAATGGGACATATAATCAGTACCATATCTTGTATGGTATCTTTAAGCAAATACCTAATAGAGTCAATGTAGATACTTCCTCCTAACACACTCCATGCTCCAATTATTTGCACTTTGAGGGATGCCAAACCCACAAGTGGATTCTTATGTATTAGTAGGCAATTGTAATGAATTTTTTTCTGCAAGAACTGACAAATTTCCAGTAGCTTGAATCCATATCAACTTTTAGCTCTTAGGACATCCCCTATGAGGAATTACACAGTTTAATCACCTGATCCTTCGGAGCCACAGACTTCTGGCGATTTTAAGCCTTGTTTCTACTAGCTTCATGCAGCTTCTTCTCACTTCCATCCTGGAAGACATTGTAGTCAGCCAGTCCTCTTACAGGCCACCTGTGATTTTATAGACCTCATTCATTTCTCCTCCTCAATTTTCTCTTTTCCATATTGAACACCTCTGCTCATACGGTCATTTCTAGTACACATATCCCACATATGTAAACAAAATCCACTTTGTTGCTTTTCTCTGAACCTTTTCCAATTGCATCGTACACTTTTTCTGTTATAAAAATTAAAATGAGAAAGTGAAGAGAATGGAACTAAGGTGCTTATAAAGTCCTCTATTTTCTAAATAACTTCTCTGAGTTTAATTTAACTTGCTTGAAAAGTAGCAAGAAAACACCAAGGCATCAAATGCCTTGGACTGTTAAAACTTTAGAAAGGATACTGGGGTCCTTCTTATGGTGCTTATCACTCAAATTAGCCAGGGTTTCCATAGAGTTACATGGGCTAGTTTGGGAGCTGCTAATGCAATGATCTGCTTGAAATGACGTCATCTGGTGCCCAGATTCAGACAGGAAAGCACATAGAAGGATACTGTAGACTGGGTATTTAACAGTCCCTCCTTAGCTCCCCAAAGGTGGATGATATATGTCTGTAAAATTTATACCAATCTCCTGTGCAGGGATTAATTCTGCTTTAGTAAAACCAGAGAGAGATTTTTCTAAAAGATTCGGGATAATGATTATTGTCACTTCCCAGTGGGACCTACTTTCCTAAATTCCATCAACACTTTTCCATAATGCTTCCTAGTAACATATTGAATAAAGAAGTGTCACACATTTCAAAACACATGGCTATCTCTTAACCCACCCTTTGGGAATATCTCCAGCCTGTCAGTGACCGTAGTGCCACTGATGAGGCAAACTGCATTTCCCTTTTCTACACTCCCTGCCCTGCACCTCCAGCCTATCCATATTTCCCTTCTTATTTCCACAGCAGAGTTTCCTTTCAACTGGCGGCTGCTGCTGGCAAAAGCTTGTTCTGTATAACATACTCTTAATCATCTTGCACATGATAGTGGTAAGATCAAGAGAATGGACCATGTGATTCTGGTCCCTGAAGTACCCGCAGAAGGTTTGGCTCAATTTCAAAACACTCTCCTCCTTCCCTGCTTCTTCCCTGCTGTTGGGAAAGCATTTATTAATTAATACGCAATGCATGCTGTCAGAACAGGGGACCCTCTTTCTCTTTCCAAAAACAAGCATGCCTTCTGTGCTCTAATTAAAGTTACAGAAACACGCGTGAGTTTGCACAGCAATTCCACCTTCGAGGTCCGGTTCCTAAATGCAGACTTTGGACTTCTTCTTTGTCTGCACTCCCTGAAGTGGGACTCAAACAGTATACCATTCAGCTATTTTAAAAAAAAAGGAAAAAAATAAAGAAAGATTTGAGCTTTCTTCTCCAAATGCTACAATGAAATCTAATGAGATGCAAAATAGCCTGTCGTGCACTACTATACAGAGATAAGACATTATCTGTGAGAAGAAATATTGTCCAATGTACATTGTTCTAGTAATTAAGACAGCAATTTCATGAGATGTTTTTTGGAGTTCCTTTTAATAAAGGATAAATCTTTCTTCAGTTTGCATTTCCCAAAGCAAAACGAGTCCTATGAGGAGCAGCTGAGGAAACTGGTGTTGTTTAGTCTGGAGAATAAACACAGTGCTGAGTCTACAAAACACTTCAAAATTATTAATTAAACTCTTGAGAGATATATAGACAAATACAGGTATGGCTCCATTGGCACAGATTTTCCAAAAAGCAAATATCAAGTCTGATTTTACACATCCTAGTCAGGCTTCCGCATTATAGCACCTGCATTTCAAGATGTCTATCCACCCCTACGAACTCTAAAGGAGCTTCCAAAGAAACCTAGGAGAGTTAAATACCCAGATTTTAGTGAACTGGGATGAATTGGTTAGCCCCACAGCTCTTTACTACATGTTCTGACACATGAGGAAGGCTAAATCTCTGCTAAATCAACAGAACTTAAAAGTGAGCAGAAGATTAAAAATCCTAACTATCGTCATTATCACTTAAAGGGTTTTGGTCTACAAATAAAAATTCCATGCAAAAATCTTGATTTCTCTGTGGATCTGTTCCCTACAAATATTTGTATTAGAACAGCTGTGGAGTCTCTGCTTTCCAGACCAAGAGCAAGTGGAAATAAAAGGGAGAGAGAAGGAAAAAAAGTGAAAAACTAAGAGGCAAATATTTATATTCAAGCACATGTTACAGTATGTATTTTAAAAACCATTTTAATTGTATAAGTATTTGTTTCATGGGCATATATATTTAGTTAGTGAGGTTGCTCAACTCTATGGAAAAATACAGTTAATGAATAAAAAAGAAACAATTGTTAATTATGACCTGTAGAAAGATATGCTTTAAGAACATTAAAAATCCCGGTTAGAATGAGTAGTAATTGCCATCAATAGTATATTATGAATACTGATTAATCAAAAGTAGTCATTGTGTCACTGTGTCAATAGGCACTGTGACTTTACATCATAGCTGTTATACTTCTAAGGTCAACTGTTTTAAAATAACCTGACAAACTGCAGGGAGGTAAGTGTAGGCTGAAGGAAGAGCTGAATTAAGCATGATGAAAGAGCAAAAACAGTATACCCCAAAAGAGTTTAAATTAACATGGGTGGCCATGGCTGGAGAATTAGCCCTCATCTGATCCATCATGACTAGCCCTGTTTAATTTTCTGAAGTCTGATGATCTAAGGTCTGGAGCAGACCTATAAGTAAAAGAGAAAGCCCTTAGGGAGATGGCGGATAAGCAGATATTTGAACCAATACAGGTGTTATATCTGGAGTGGTAGCAACAGTAAGGGGTGGAGTATTCCCAAGTGCTGAAACATGTGTTAACAATTTGTTGAAAAGAAGTAATTTAGCAACTTCCCTGAGTCAGCCTAAACTCAGCATGGAATGATTTACCTGTAGAGTCAAGAATGGTGAGAAGCTGTAAAAAAACGGTGCTGGGGGAATCCCATCCTACAAATGGCATTATGGTTGTTAGTGTGTGGACCCTACCTTATTTTACTAGACTGTCAATGATTTCAAGTTCAGGAATAAAATAACTAACAATGGCAGAGGTAAACAAAGTAAAGCAACTAAAAATAATTCAAATAACAGCTGTTCAACAGCTCACCAAACACCTCCTCTGCTCTCTGTCGTGGATTCATGTTACAGCAAGACTGTTTACTAGCTTTCAACTTGGTATGTGACTTGCAGCTGAGCTTTGGCTCTACCTCATAGAGTTAATATTGACAAATTCACTCTTCAAAGACACCTCTCAGATTTTGTATTTTTACCACTGGTTAATTAGCAACATATTTAGACTATTACTTTCATATAATTAAGAGTTAAACAATTCTTAAAGAAAAATACCTGCTCCTGTTAAGAAGCAATGGTTTTATTTTTAAAGTCTCTGAATCTGATTTTGAAGTAAGCAGTTCTGGAATCCGAGAAGAGTTACCAGAAGACTGCACAAGCTGAGCAGAAAGTCCCCAGATTTAGCCAATATAAAATGCACAGCTCTTGTTCCTGCTTAGACATGAAAGTTTTCAGTGCAATGGTCCAGTTTGGGTGCTGAGTTTGAAGTACAGCATGAGAGTGCATCTGCTCTGCGAAAGGAGTGAACAGTATTCTAATTCCCTGTTCAGCATCTGGAGTGCTCCCCTAGAAAGCTCCCCTCTCTCTGAGTTAGAAACATTAAAAATATCCATCTTTCTCTTTCTTCCACTTAATTCCCTTCCCTCCTTCCTCCCTCATTCCTTCCTGCTTTCTCTATTAGCATGAGGTACCGGCTTCTGGATGGATTGTAGAGCAGTTCACCTACAGTTCTCTGTAACAAAAAATGGGTATTTCCACTAACATTAAAAAGCACTACTGAGGAGATATCCATTTGTGAATTCCATCTCTAATCACTGCTCCCCTCCTCAAAATGCCCATGAACAGTGGCCAGAGAACGGGACACTCAGCTACTGCTACTTTCACTTCTGCTGCCATATTCTCCTCTTTTTGATGACAAATACAGGGCTACTGCTGCCACTTGAAGCAGGGACACCAGTTTTCAGTTCCCAGAGGGACCCTTCTGCTGGAAGAGATGAGAAATTTCTCTGTGGCTGGAGCAAATTAATCTTTTTTTTAAATTATTTTTTTTAACATAATGCTTACCTCCCACCCTGTGAAAGCAGGAGAGATGCAAATTTCTAACCAAGCACACAGTGCAAACTGGCAGTAAAATTCTTTCCTGCTAGGGCTCATGCAGATCAGGTATTTGTTTTACCATTCAGAGAACTCTCTTTTAACTCCAGAAGTATAAAAAAATGTACAAATAAAAGAGCTAATAATTTAATCCCTTGAAGAAAATTGAGAGGTCATAATCAAGGAAAGCCAAGCACTGCTGGAGCATAAAAACTTCAAATACCATCTCAAAATTTTCATATTGTTTTGCTATGTATCTATTTATTCTGCAGTGTTTAAATGGGTTTCAACACTGATTATGAATCCTGTGAGAGAATGAAACAAAGGACTTGTCTTTGTAGATGGTTTCTGTCCAAAGAAAGTAACTGTTCCAGAAATCTTTGCATTGTAGGAAATATAAGTATCTCTTGCTGTTAGTGAGTTAATCAGTGTTTGAACACACTGAATACAGGCGAGGATGAAGCTCAGCTTTAAAAAGGATTTCTACAAGTGACATTTTCCTGGCATCTCTAGCACTTGTCATTCACCATCAAGCTTCCAGTGTCAAAACATCATAATCTCTGGGATGAGGGGAGAATATTTTAGGAAGAGACAGGAGATAAGAGGATGAACTCACCATTTCTGAGTGAGGAACACAACTTCTGCAATTGTATACAAATATTTGAAGGTAAGAAGATGATGATTAAAAAGGTAGGAATGAAGAGTGTCTCAGTGGCGTGGGAAAGCAGACAAAGAGCTCATGTGAAAATTTATTTTAGGTAAATCATATTGTTTTTCTTCCCAGAACTTGCTCTTCTGAGTTGCATCTGAAAAAAAGGCTAGTTCTCTAAAAATACGTTTTGATTTTTTTTGGGATGGGGTTTTTAAATTTTTGACAAGAAATAAATTTTATGCCATGTAGACACTTTCTTTGAATATTTTTGGTCTGTCAATAACCAATATTTTAATTTTAAAAGTTTTGACTGCTCCTCCTTTCACTTAAAGCAGATGACATGTGGTGCTGCATATCCACCAGATGTGGAATGGCTACAGAAAAACAAAGGTAGTATTGAGAGAGTGATTGTAGAATACAAAAATGTAGACAAGATTTTGTAAGAGCCGAAATAACGGTTTTCCCTGCGGCACTGTGCCTTCACTGATCCATCCACCAAAAAAAACCATAAATGATACAAGAAAAGTGGAAGATAACCATCAAATTTTATGAGGCAAGTTTTATAGGGAGAGGTAATATCTTTTATTCAATTGCCTGAGACGTATAAAAAACAGGTGAGCTGTCAGACATACATGGCCCTTTTATAAGCTCCAAGAGAAGCGGCAAA
This sequence comes from Morus bassanus, assembly GCA_031468815.1. Classification (NCBI taxonomy): domain Eukaryota; kingdom Metazoa; phylum Chordata; class Aves; order Suliformes; family Sulidae; genus Morus; species Morus bassanus. The sequence goes on from CM062570.1 coordinate 21,415,883, forward strand.
TTTCAAATTGAAACACGAGTTGACAGCAATTGGTCTGTATTTCGTTTAAGTATTTAATCATCCCTGCATAAAGGTAGTTGGTATCTAGGGAAACCAGAGGAGGGTGAGAAAAATCTATTTGTTTATTCAGTTGTTTGGTCCTAAGGAACAGTGAGCAAAGCAGGTTTTTGATTACGTGGATATTTCAGGGCTTAGCTTGAGAGAACTGGAGGTTATGTTAGTTCTCAGGAAGACTTCTGAGATTCTTTATCTGACCATTGTCAAACTGATGATGGTAAAAAGTTTTCCCAGCCCAGTGTGCTTTTGCAGGTCTTCAGAAAACTAAAGCCAGCGGTTTCAGATAGTCATATCACTAATGCTTCACAGGTACCCTGATCATCTGCTCCCCCATTTCTAGGAAGAAGCTATCACTGTTCATGTAAGAAATCTTAATCACAGACATCAGAATCAGCTAAAAATTTTGGTCCTGAAACTGAGAAACAAAGCAAGAAGCTTCAGAGATGAAAGAGCAAGTCAGGTCCTGCATCCACACAGATAACAAGCCATGTTGCATGATTTTATCACAAGAAAAGTAGATTTAAACAGGGCAAAGTGCTTGATGGCTAGAGCAGAGGCCATCTCTGTTCTGACACATTCTGTGGTACCAGAAAGGCTGATTTAAGCTCACCAGCTGCTTTTTCCAGGGAGGAAAGGACAGCCTGTAGAAACAGATGTTTCTCTGATCAAGATGCATAGAGAAGCCTCGGTATAAACAAGAAACAGGTTGTTGGACATCCTGCCTGTAATAAATGTGAAGAGTAAAGTCCTCCAACAAGACACAGAATTGGTTAAAGGGACTTAATGATCATGGCTATGCCTTCCACCCTGTCAGCACCTGCTTGAACTGCCTGTGCAAATAGCAAGGTAGCAGTGTGAAAAAGCTTTTATCATTTTCTTCAGACAGCAAGTGATGGGCATTTCTCACTGCAAAAAAATTATTTCTCCCTGCCCTCTGGCAACATCACCCTTATGACAGCTACAGATAAGTGGTATCTTTTTCCAGGGCTTAGGTCTGTTGTTCAAATCCAAGCAGGACATGATCTCTTTGTCTTCCTCCAAGCACAATCACCTTTCCAGATCAGCCTGGGAATGATCTGGAGCCTCACTTTCCAAAACTGCAAATATCACTAGTCTCAGAAAATGCAATTGCACGTATCCATGGAGGGATGCTTAGCTGTGCAGAGCGTAGTCAAGCTATGAAGCATGGTGTGCTTCAGTCACTCCAGCATTTCAGCAGCCAAAGGACAAGATGTGAGGAAGTCTAGTGCCAATTGAGAAGGGTAAAACTTGTGGATACACAGACTGAGTGAACTGGGAAGGAAGGTTGGTTCTCTCAACTTCTTTGCACAGAACATGAGAGGCTTCAGCGGTGCAAATGAAAAGGCCTGTATTCGTCTGGAAAAGATAGATGGTGCACCTGTCTCTGTTGAGTCCTAAGGACCATCCTGATTTTTGGCTTTTATCCTTTCCAAGTGCAGTTTGCAACAGTTGGAGATTATTAGAGATAACACGGTGACAAGATAATTAATCCCACACTGGAACCAAATGCCACTTCAAGTTCGGTCACCACCTAAGTGTTAATGGGATGGAGATGTGATGCTGACAGGAAGAATTCCCTGCAGTCCCACCTCATCATGCAGCGTTCCGGCCCAGTGCAAAGAACTGGTAACAGAGAACAAATGTCAAATTGCTTTCGACATAGTTTTTTCCTCTCTGCAGGTAGAGTTACCACTTACCAGAACTGATTTTTGCTTTTTTCTGCAAAAACCCTTCAGTAATACTGAAGACGGATAACTGCAATCAAATATTGGGCATGAATGGATTTGATCATCCACTACAACTCTTCCCCTTTCTTCTATAGCTCTAAACTATTCTCCATCACCCACTTATATCCAAAGCCTTAGAAACTGCTAGGAGTAACTGGGAGAGCCAGAGAGATATGAAGGGCACTGTGGGCAGAGTTTAATATCACATTTCTATGGCAAGAAGGATAAAAGGAAGGCATTTTATGCCTCTGCACAGCACACAGAACAGCAATTGACAGCCTGATGTAGGGCAAAATTAATGTCAGAAATTTAATCTGATGCTTGGTTAATAGCGAGCACAGAAATATGTATGAACAGAATTTTTTTTTTTAAAAGGTTTATAACAATTTGGGAAAAAGAGTCTCCTTTCTGTGTAAATCTTAGATTATACTGAAAATCCCAAACCCCCAGGCCCAAATGTTTCCCAAGTTTTGACAGGTTTAAAGTTAAGGAATTTTAACATGTTCTGGGTTACCTCCCTTAACCTACCCCCTCAGCAGTGCCTGTGACATGTGAAGGCAGAGTAGCTCCCAGAACAAACAGGGAGAAGAATGGAAATGGAGGAGACTGGATTGGTCTCTTTCATCTCCTCTGGCAGTGGCAATGTAGCGGCAGCCAGGCTAGCCTGAAGATGCAGAATCCCTGCTCTCCTAATCATCTTCAAATATTCAGTCATTTGTTCTTCTCTTTCTTTTGATATAAACCTCTTTTCTGGCATTCTTTATCACAGCAGTATGCTTCTATCAATTGTACCAGGCATGGGGACAGAATAATATCTAAAGCTGGTGTCAGGAGTACCCCATTCCAACTTATCTCCCTTATATATCTTCTAACACGTTACTGACAACAGTATTTTATCCCGCTGAAGAAAGTGTTGCTGCTTCTCCTATGTGGTGGCCTGTGGCTTGATCCTTTTTTTAGAATGCAATATGTGCAGGAAGTACCACCTGTCAGCTCTTCTGTGAATTACCACTCTAAAAATACCATTTCTGCAAGTCCTAGCTGACAATTTGACAAGAATAAGACATTCTGGAAATAATCAGTGAGACAAAGGATGTAGAAATTATATTTAATAATAATAGCATGCCCTTCTTTAGAGATTGCAATCATCAAAGACTCTCCAAGTGCTGAATACATCCTAAGTAATTGCATCTCATGCCCACTCACCTTCCCTCATGAGGTGAAAATTATTGTCACATCACAGACAGGCAACCTGAGGTATTGAGATGTGAAGGCTCATGAGTTCAGTGGCGGTGCCTAACAGATGGTGCCAAGACTTTGCAAAAGTGCCGATTGCACTTTTTCTTACAATCAGGCCTAGGGAACAGTTTTAGCAGGACAGTGCTCAGCTCTGAACATACTCTAGGCAGTGGTAACATCGTCCAGTCTCCTCCAAACTGTGGGATATTTTCTTTGAAGAATGTCATGATTGCAATCACATAGCTGATTACCTGAGAATCCCAACTCAGGCTGTTAAGCAAATGTGGTATCTATTCCTTGCAGGTGCAGAGCAAATCCTGAAAACATTCAGTGAGTGAGCCCTAAAAGCCAGAAAATAAGTTTTCTTAAAAATAGTAGTAACCTAGAGATTCAAAAGTTAATAAAAGGATTTGTTAATGTCCAGTCTGTGACTTTTTAAACTCTTTATTCAGAACTGGTTTAGATACTAGACTAAATGTAGAGTAGGTTAACTGATTTTCCACTGATATGTTTCAAAGCTCTGGCTCTAATTTCTGCTAACAATTGTCAGCATCAACCATTTGCATATGTCCAAGTGACAGGAGTATCCGGGTACCCAGTTTTGATTTATGAAGTGTTGTTTAGAACAAAGGCCTTGGCCTTTGAGGGCTTCAGATAAAATCATTTAAGATGTGCTTTTACATTTTATTGTGAGCAACTGCTTCAACCTGTGCTTTAAGAATTGCTACCAATATACGATTTCCAGCAATATTTGCACTGGCTTTTTAAAATATTTAGCTCTATATACGGACCACTGAGAACTTTTTAAGAGTCAGACAGAGACTGCCTGCATCTCAGGGCATATGATGTGAGTGTGAGGCATTACTTGGATGAAAAGTCAGCCCTGAAAACCTCCCTAGAAGAAGTAAGCATATGACTGGAGTCAGAATGTAGGTGACCTCTTCCACATCCGTGTTCCTGTGAAGATTCAGCATGCCATGATGAGAAGAGCCAAAAAAATGTCCTCTGCTTCTCTCATCATTAGTTGCCAAACACAGTTTATATTGTTTTGCTATGCTTGTTTCCCTTTGCTTGGGAATGGAATGAATTTCACAGTGAGTAACTAGGGAAGACTTTCAGATATCAAACCCAAGAATCTTGTAAGTCAGGCCACAGAAAATCATCCTGCAATTCAGAAAGCATCTTGCAATTCAGGCCACAGAGTCTCTGTTTCTTCTTGACACTGTTAATATTTACTCTCTGTGCTGAGGCCAGATACTGTGCATGATACGTAAAACGGCAAGGGAAGCCTGACAGTCTCTTGAAAAAAATTTTGTCTATATCAAGAGCTTGTATAAATGCAACCCCTCCACCTAGAAAAAGAACCTGTTATTTTCCCCCATTAGGAGTTATTGGTTGTAAGAATATAAGGCAAGGAATTGAGCCATCATTATATATTGCTGCCAAAGGTCTTCTTCAATCAGAATTCCTTTGACAACACACTACACAGAGACATGTGCCCTGTACTTTATCGAATCAGACAAAGGAGAGTTAGACAGATCTCCACTGCACTGAGAAGATACATTGAACAGGAAAAAACTGATGTACTTTATTAGAGCAAGATGACATATTTGTCCTGAAAAGCTTTTAAAATGAAATTTACTTGCAACTGATTTTATCTTTGACAAGATAAAATCTTTTTTCTCCATTTGAGAAAATGTTACATTTTCTATATATAAATTTTTTCTTTCACTTTAAATACTTTGTTTTTTTCTGAAAAAAAATTTAATTGTGGAGGAAAAATGCCAAAGGTTTTTTTCAGAATTTTCACTGCAATTATAAACTTTCCTCCCAAAGAAAAGTCAAACTATTCAGATATTTTAAAGCCACCATGGAAGAACTTTAAAGCAAGAGAGGAGAAGACCTGGCATAAAGTGTTGACAGAACACTTTTCATGAGAAAGGTACTTATCTTGATACATAAAGAGAAGTCTTCATTAAAGAACACTTAGTAGCAATCATTGGGATTCTTTATAATAATCTTTTGCACAATTGGATAGCGGTATACATGCAATCATTCTATGCCTCTAAGCAATCTGACCCTTTACCATTTTATCTGAACTTTAAGACGACTATTTTACTATGGAATGCTTGCTTCTGCGTGTATTTGCTGTTAAAAGGGAGTTTCAATAGGCAAATTTGTACAAAAAAGTACTCATCAGACTTTTACATCAGCTTTGTATTGTAGTTTCATTATATTATATGACAAAACCCTTCTCTAATCTAGTTGTAAACTTGTGTAACACGACAGTTACATTTTGAAAAAATTATTTAGCAATTCATTTTATTCTTAAGTCACATTATTTCACATAGTATTTTTCCATCTTATTCTTTTCTGTGCTCCTATATACATATCTATTGCTTATAGAATCATAGAATAGTTTGGGTCGGAAGGCACATTTAAAGGTCATCTAGTCCAATCCCCCTGCAATGAGCAGCGACATCTTCAACTAGATGAGGTTGTTCAGAGCCCCATCCAACCTGACCCTGAATGTTTCCAGGGACAAGGCATCTACCACTTCTCTGGGCAACCTGTTCCAGTGTTTCACCACCCTCATAGTAAAAAATTTCTTCCCTTATACCTAGTCTCAATCTACCCTCCTTTAGTTTAAAACCATTAGCACTTGTACTATTGCTACAGAACCTATTAAAAAGTCTGCCCTCATCTTTCTTACAAGCCCCCTTTAAGTACTGAAGGCCACAATAATGTCTCCCCAGAGCCTTCTCTTCTGCAGGCTGAACAACCCCAACTCTCTCAGCCTTTCTTCATAGGAGAGGCATTACATCCTTCTGAACATTTCTGCGGCCTTCCTCTGGACACACACCAACATGTCCCTGTCCTTCTTGTACTGAGGACTCCAAGCTGGACACAGTACTGCAGGTGAGTTCTCACCAGAGCAGAGTAGAGGGGCAGAATCACCTCCCTCGACCTGCTGGCCACGCTTCTTTTGATTCAGCCCAGGATATGGTTGGCCCTCTGGGCTGCAAGTGCACATTCTTGGCTTATATCCAGCTTTTCATCCACCAGTAACCCCAAGTCCTCCTCTGCAGGGCTGCTCTCAATTCCTTCATCCCCCAGCCTGTATTGATACCGGAGGTTGTCCCAACCGAGGTGCAGGACCTTGCACTTGGCCTTGTTGAAACTCATGAGTTTTACATGAGTCTACTTCTCAAGCTTGCCCAGGTCCTTCTGAATGGCATCCTGTCCCTCAGGTGTGTCAACCACACCACTCAGCTTGGTGTCACATGCAAATTTGCTGAGCGTGCACTTGATCCCAATTTCTATGTCACTGATCAAGACATTAAAGACCTACTAGTCCCAGTACAGACCCCTGAGGGACACCACTAGTCACTGATCTCCATTTGGACATTGAGCCATTGACCACTACTCTCTGGATGCAACAATCCAACCAATTCCTTATCCACCGAACAGTCCACCCATCAAATCTGTATCTCCCCAGTTTAGAGAGAAGGATGCTGTGGGGGACCATGTCAAAGGCCTTACAGAAGTCCAGACAGCTGACATCCATAACTCTTCCTTTTTTAACTGATGTAATCACTCCATCATCGAAGGCCACTAGGTTGGTCAGGCAAGACTTGCCCCGGTGAAGCCAAGCTGGCTGTCTCAAATCACCTCCCTTTCCTCCATGTGTTTTAGCGTAGCTTCTAGGAAGATCTGTTCCATGATCTTCCCAGACGCAGACGTGAGGCTGACAGGTCTGTAGTTCCCAGGGTCCTCCTTTCTAACCTCTTTAAAAATGAGTGCAATGTTTCCTTTTTTCCAGTTCCCATGGACTTCACCTGACTGCCATGACTTTTCAAATATCACAGAGATAGTCTTGGCAACTGCGTCAGCCAATTCCCTCAGGACCCTGGGATGCATCTCATCAGGTCCCATAGATTTGTGTATGTTCAGGTGCCTCAGGTGGTCCAAACGTGATCGTCTCTTACAGTGGGAGGGACTTTGCTCCCCGACTCCCTGCCCTGAGGTCCATCCACTTCAGATGTGTGGGAAGAGAGATTGCCAGTGAAGAATGAGGCAAAAAAGCTGTTCAGTACCTCAGCCGTCTCTTTGTCTGTTGTTACCAGTTTGTCAGTCGTGTTCATCGGGGGTACACTTTCTTTGATCTTCCTTTTCTGGCTGACATACCTGTAGAAGCCCTTATTATTCTTTGCGTTCCTTGCCGAGTTCAGCTCCAGCTGCTACTTGGCCTTCCTGAACCCATCCCTAAACAACTGGGCAAGGTACCTATAGTTTTCTCAGAATACTTGTCCCTGCTTCCAGTGCCTGTGCATTTCCTTCTTTCCTTTTAGTTTGACCAGCAGATCTTGATTCATTCATGCGAGTGTCTTACCTTCCTTTCCTGATTTCTTTACACCTGGAGATTGGGATCTCTTGCGTTCTATGGAAAGCATTCTTAAAAAAATCTTCTAAATCTATTCTGCTCCCTTGTCCTTGAGGGGAGTTTCCCAGCGGGTCCTATTGACTACCTCCTTGAACAGCTGGAATTTTGCTTTCCTAAAATTCAGGGTCCTGACTTGACTCTTCTCCTGGCCCATATCCCTCAGGACTGTAAATTCCACCAGTGCATGACCTTCAAAAAAATTGTTTCAACGGAATACTTTTGATAGTCTTACTAAGAACATTTATATTCCCAACATTTGGGATGGATATTTTTTTAATAGCATACCTTCATAATATTTATTTTGCTTAAAATATAGTCTCTAGAAAGAGAAACAATTGCAATTTGTTGGTATTCGCAAGCATCCTCGTAACCCCGAAGATATGTATTTGCCTGTTAAGAAAGGCAAAATATCCCATAAAACCATCAATTTATCTTACAAGCTTCCAAGGAATCACAAGTGGCAAAAAGAAAAGAAAAAAACCTCAGAAATTACAAAAAATATTTTGGCTGCATCCTTTTAGCCCTGGGTTTAAGGAAAGTTATAACTCAAGATGTTTTTTAAGGGGGCAGGCAAATTTTAAAAATATGAATATTAAAGGTTCAAGTACTTACAAAAAGATTTAAACCAATATTCGTGACCTGATACAAAATGGAAGCCCTGGACATGTAAGGGGCCTTTTCTACAGGGCAGCTGATACCTGCATATTATTGCTATTTTTTTGGCAGGGCTGTGATTTCTCACAAATGCAGCTTCTTTTACAGCACTTGCAATGCCTAGAAGAATTATTTTAAACTAAAAATCTCTTGCTTCTTTACAGAAATAAGACCTGACCACCAGCTAATTTACCTTCCTTCTCTCTACTCTTCTGTTTCTCTCAATACCTCTATTAAGAGGCACCTAAAAAAATCTTCACTGGTCATACACTGTTAAGCACGACTCAAATTTCCACAATATCCACAAATTTACCCATTATTATGAATAATCATTTTAAATACTCATGAACCCACAAAAATTAACTGCAGTTTCCAAATAAACCAACCATTTTGCTCTCCAGTTTTATTTCAGTTATTTATACAAACTGACTTGACAAGGTAAATTCTTTAAGTCCTTGCTCTGATATTACCCAGTCAACATATATTGCATGAATCTTACCCATTCAGAAATAAGAAACTCAGTCACCCAGTTTTTCCATTTAAGTAAGTTTGTGAATGACACTATTCAAAAGAAGTCAGCAGCTCCCACCCTTTTCTTATAGAGACCATTTAATTCCAAAGATGTTACAAAGGAAGAAAGCCCAAATATTATTATATAGTTAAAAGTTATTTGCAATTGAAAATCATTATCCCTTTGGAAAAAAATGATCAAACATGTATTTCCCCTTGATATCATATAATCCACCAAAGCAAATTGTTAGTGGGATGTTTTTCCAACAGAAAATAATAGTTTAGTTCATAAAATTTGAAACTGAGTTAGGTTGCTTGATCTTTTTATGAACTACAGGAAGCATTCATCATTCCAGTTTGTGCCCAAGCAACAATGAAAGGAAATAAATACATAGACCTTGAAAAGCCAGAGAAATTAAGAGACACTACTAGGAATGATCCAATAGACTTAGCTTCTCATAAGTCTTTGTAGGTAAACTAGAATGTCAGCTACATTAAGTTTGTTTTTGCTGAAAGCAGAATTAGCAATAGTTCAGTCCTTTTGCAAAATTAAGCATATACTTTCTATGCAAGGTTGTATCTCTAGGATAAATTAGCAAAGTAAAGTTTGTCTCCTTGTTTGCTCTTGTGTCTTTTCTTACCATTTGGGTGCAAATAGAGACCACATTGGACAGCTGTACTGAGCATCCTATGTTCATTAGAGCAGAAATGAGAGCATTAAAGCAGTCTGGGATATTCAGTTGATAGTTTTGTTCTGACACTGTTCCTCATGAAACTGGTAAACCTCAACCTGTTTTTCTCTTAAGAAAACAAGGCTTAAGAAGGGGATAATCCTGGGATTTAATCACTCAGAAACACTAGTCACTCCTGCAAACTGTAAGCTTGTTTTGAAAGTCTAGCAAGTTGGCTTTGCTTGGTAAGGCAGTGCAGATTTCACTCCAGGATAGTTCATACTGAGGTCTGGCTCAACGAAGTTCTAGCCCTGAAAGAATAGAACCCAAAGCTGCCTCATAGGTAGATGTCCTAGGAAATGGGAATACCTAAGGATGATATTTCTGTAACTGAAATAAGTAACACCAGATGAAAGGTAGCCAACCCCGTTCTCGGGAGTGGTACTGAAACAATAAGTCAGGAGGCACCTCAGGGGTGTCTCCTACTGTTTCAGAATAATGAGAGAGAGCAGGAAACATTACACTGTCAGTCATTCCCATTATTCAATTGTGTCCACTCAAAACAGGGCTGCCTAAAGAAATTATATGTGTGCTACAGCTACACATGTCCCTTTTGGAGCTTATAGGCCCATCGTAGCATAGCCTGCAGCTTCAACAGAAGGCACTTCCTGCAATAAGAGTTGAATCACAGGTAAGAATTTAATCTTCTTTTTTCCTTAGGCCCATCACTCTTGTTTCTTGAAGTAATTTAATTTTTCCCTCTCTCAAAGAATACTAAATCTTTTCAGTGGCAACAGGGAGAACATGAATAGGAGGAAACTAATTTTCAGGGTTAATTTAAATACCATGCTGATTGTTTGCTGGGAGCACTGCAGTGTACGTGCAGCTGAATACCTCAACGAGATGCAGAAGGCCTACTGTCCTTGTAGGAGGCTGCTAGCAGCTGTGAAGCCAGCAAGATAAGCTTGCAGTCTAATCCTATTTCAGTATCTGAAAACTTACATATTTTTGAGCAGTATTATCTATAGGGGTTTTTAAGACTGTGGACCTTACCAGACTGTCAAAGGTAGCTGGAATTTTTCTGGATTTTTCACATTTTTGAGGTTTATTCATTCAAATTAACTTCTAAACAATGGGAAAAGGGCTGCCAATGGCTATCATCAGAAACGGGGCCGGAAAGGATGAGTAGTTCTGCCGTTTTTATGGAAATACCAGACTTTCTGGAGCACTGCCAGCTATGAGCACATGAATCCATTCAGAGCTGCAGGCACTGCATGTCTCAGCCGCTAGATCACTGCCTCTGTTCTGGAGGTTAAAGGGCAGAGCATGGAGGTCAACATCACACAAAATCCCAGAGGGCGAGGAACAAGATATTAGCATTTCCAAGTAATGACAAGCAACACAACCACAGGCAACATCATGATATGGTAACTCCCATAATTGATATCCCAAATATATACCTATTCGTATGCAAGAATCCCTATTTCTACTCAGCCGATATGAAACACCAAAAGTCACCAAGGTGCCTTCCTCATGAATTGGACAAGTCATCATAAGTTACCACTCTATGTATGTAGCTAAGAACATTGGCTCGCGTAGCCAAATGCATCCAAGTAGTTCTTAGTAGTTGTATCTCAATACAGCAATTTCTCATAGTTCTTTGTATCAATCTCATCTGGCACTGCATATGACTCTGAGTGTTGTATGACAGTCTGACAGTGGAGGTAGAATTTTCTGCGCTTCTTTAGCCATTTCCCTAATGCATCATGTTATTATTCATTATGGATATTCACAGCAAGAGTCAATAGCTACTAAAATGAAGGACTGTTTTACCCTCTTTTTCATTTATCTTTTTCTCCAGGAAACTGGGTTTCTGTGACTCCACTTTGTCATTTTTTCCCGCTTGTAACTTTGGAATCAGTTGTCCAAACTCAACCAGATTTGATGGAGAAGTAGAATATAAACTTTCTATAAATTCTGTGAAAAGCAGGCAAAGAAAAACATATTCACCTTGAAGAAAGTCAGTGTGAACTCAACCATTTATCAGCAGCAGAAAACTCAGGCTACAGCAAGGACACAAAATGGGAGCAAGGCAGGGCTTCACTGGGCTCAGAACACTGGAAATATTCTCTGCTTTTTCTCAGTTAAATACAAAGGCAGTTTCACCTATGTAGTTACACTTGGGCAGGTGATTACATTCCTGCCTTGTTTGGGCTCATCAGGCATTTGTGCTGAGACAGTAAGCAGCCAAGAAGAAATTACTTCATGTCCTCTGTTTGTTGGGCTGTAGGTCCATTTCTATTAGAGGTGATTTTTTAAGCTTCATTTTTTTACCAGAGCACATTTGTTGGGATCATTGGTTCATCCAATCCCTCCAGACACAGGACACCAGACAACTTGGAATTCCCTCAAACATCACCTTCAAAAGACACAGCCATGGTATACCACAGGAAAGAATCACAAGGAAATGAGATATTCCCAGTGGCCTTGGGCTCTGCTCAAAAGGCATGGTGTTCCAACAAGTCCCAGAGTGTCAGGAAGTGGCCTGTCCTTCATACTACTGAAGAGGGCAAAAGGACAATTTCTGACCCTAAATATAGTAATTATTTTATGTAGGACAGCAAACAGTGAGCCACTGGACAACTGGTGTTCCCTAAGTACACCATCTTTTTCTGCTTTCTGTCACAGCCACAATCAGATTACAGGGCTTCAGATGGAGGTAAAATAATAAGTACACTCCAAAGTTAAACTCCTGTTCATAGAGAGCAAAATGTTCCTTCCTAGCTCCCATAATTAATAAGTATAAGTACAATATCCAGACTCTACTCTGTAGTCAAGCATTAGAAGTATGTTTGGACATACTACTATGGCTGACTCCCAAGGACTCATAACACAAGCTGGTACCCAGTCTTTGAGTGATACGATCCTTTCAGATCAATTTGGCACAAAAATCGTATTAATTAATTGGAATTTCTCACAGGCTAGAAATTCTGAATTTCACTCATCTCTAATGAATAATTAAACATTAAAAATCCATAATGAGCTGGAAGAGATCGACGTGTGTAGCTAGCATAAAATGTGGTATGATTACAGGTGCCAGTCACTAGGAATGGCTGTTGTTGTCTGCAACCGCTGTACACACAGAAGTCATAAGATCTTTTTTTGCCTTATTTCCTCTCACCCTCTTTTACTGCCTTTGCACTTCTAGAAGCTGTGAGAAGATGTTGTTCTAATGCAAGTGCTTGATATTAACACAGATTGCAAATATGTGAGAAAAAGATAAAACATCTGGTCAAAAGCTTGCTGAAATTTATAATAAAGAGTCCTTTTCAGCATTAGCAGCATTTGAGTGAAACTCCAATTACAGCAACATGAACTCTGTCCACTTTTAGCAAAGAAGACCAAGCAACATTTTCCTTTGGATAAGGCTATTTTGAGTGAATACTATTTTTCAGAACACAACTAGACATACTGTTAGCCAAACAGAAACCAACAAATACATTTAAAAAGGCTCAGTACAGGCTGAGACAAAACACTGGTGTTTCTAAGGGTAAAATGAAGCTTCCAGATTCAAGGAAGATGGTAAAAAATATGATGGATAATGGGTGAACTTCTAAACAGAGATTTCAGCTGCATCTCTCAGAAGTGACCAGCACTGAAAAGCCAGCATGCGAAAAGTCTTCTCTCTTGACATTGCCTGGTCAAAAGCATTTGGTAGTTAGTTATGTCTAGCTACAAAGCTTCAGCAGAGAAAAGTAGAATGGATGCAGTAAGTCTGATAAATAGTTCACTTCAAAAAATAAATGCAGATTATGCCCTTTGTTTTACAACAGTCAGTGGGTAAAAGAGTGGTATTCAATGCCTGTGTTTGCCAGGTCTTAGCCTCAGAGCTCCAGGATACTATTATGTTGAAGTTCAGTAGCAATAATTCTAGATCAAATATCAACTGGCGTTAAATGCTTTTGGGAGCATTTATTAAAAAGTAAAAGTAATAAATCAGATGGTCATGGGAGTCACAGCATGAGATACCTATAGGAGAAGATTCTGGCAAGGTGTAGAAGAAAAGCTACAATTAATATATTGTAATGCTGATGCAGGCTTTGCAGGACCAGTAGTTGGGAATTTCATTTATAAATTAATCCCAGAGGACTGAGAAAGACCAGAGAATCTGAAGCAAAGGGATACAAGATAACGACTGTAAACGCATGTGGTTCAAAGCACAAACCACACTGGCATTGATTATGAGGATACAAATTAACTGTATCTAGTAAGGATAAAAGTCTCCTTGGACACCCAGATCAGCCTACTCCCATAGAGGTTTCACTGTGAAGGTACTCTTGCCAACTGCCTGGCTAAGCCTGAACTCAGTTTTTCCTGCCACACGGAGTAAACCACTGTGTTACTCATACATAGCAAAGTGCATCTCCTTCAGCTTTACAGAACTTAATTGCTGAGGACAGAATTATTTTTCTGAGAATTTCCAACTAAACCTGCTAGTTAGACTCTAAGATAAAATACATGAAACGTCTTTTAAGGTATTCTTTGTCTTTCCTTTGATTCAAATTACATTAACAGTATAAAATACTTCAACCTTTCACATAAAAAACTGAAAAAAACACAACACACAGACTACACGTGGGAGAAAAAATTATAATGACATGAAAGGAACAATTTTGATGCAGTAAAGAGAGGAATTATCTCAAGAACTCAGGCCATTATTAGATTGCCCCACTTTGGTATCAAAGTTTATCCAACTAATTACCATCCTTGCTGTGTAACACTTTTATATGCCATTCTATTTAATTATGAACATTTGTAAATATTTTCTAAAAGGTTGCTAAAATATGAGAGTGTGTGTATGATACATCTGTATGTGTGAACATGTAGATGAGCACTAAAATAGCTACACATCTCAGATAATTAAGCTGATACGATCATTCCTATGCACTCTGCTCTAGGTGAACCTGCTCAAGCAGGAAGGTTGGATGAGGGGATCTCCAGAGTTCCCTTCCAACCCCTACCATTCTGTGATTCTGTGATTGCAGCTGTTTTAGGCTTCTCCATTTACACAAATCAGCTCACAGCCCCAGTACACGCGGCTCGGATGCTTTCACATTTTTTTGCTGCTACAGAGCGACTTCACACATCCAAAGCACTTCAGCCCCAGAACTGAATTCTGATTCTGCATTGGCAGACCATATTCCAGTTTCCATATTCCATTAGCCCATCCCCCAGTAAATAATTTCTTTTGATCTTGTTGCTTGAATTACAGGTTCAATTACTTAAGCTTCTTGGTCTTGGAGATTTAAAGCAAAAAATACTTCAATACTGATTTTCTTGTGAAATATCACTTGGCAAACTGCTTTCTTAAAAAGAAAAAACAAACCCAAACTCCGCCAGTACCCTAAACTCATAGAATTAATCAACCTCTACCTGGTAAGAAAACTTTTAGAGTAAGAGCTTGCTGCTGCAGGTCTTAGGTAGGAAGAAGGGAAGGATGAGCATCAACTAGGAGGTTTATAAGGGAGAACTGCTGCAGATTCAAGGTTGCCTTGCAGAGGCACCACTTATGGAGTGTTACAGATTGTCTTGTGTTTGTAAAAGGGATGTTATGTAGACTGGCATTAGCACTACAGATTGATTGAACGTGAGTCTGCAAAATGAAGTCCTAAGCTTGGAGGCTATGTGGAGGGAAAGATCCAAAATCAAGCTCCTATTCTGTTAAGAAATTCTAATTTTATGACTACTTAAGAATGACAATCTTGCACATTTGATGATGAGATTTGACATATTCAGGCATATAGAACCAAAGGCTTCACAGAAGACAGGAAGGATGCTTTTTCAAAGAAGGAAAATGGGCACAGAGAAGACAGCTAACATATAGACATAATTTAGTATGATACAGATGTCTGAAAACTGTCAAAGCACATGAAAGACAAGCCAGTGGCTATTTGTTTTCCTCACAGTAACTGAGAAAAGTTATTTGTTAAAGGATGCCACAGGAAAAAATCAAATGCTGCTTGAATATGTGCAGAATGAGAATTAAATAACCCAGTGATCTCAGCATGAAGAACTCAAGGTTTGCGGCACACAATTTTTCCCACTGTGTATTCAAGCTAGGCACCATCAGCACTTAGTGTTCTGAAGCACATTCAGAACTGGCTGAATGACAGCCGTTTGTCACACAACTGCTGAGAAACAGCAACAGGCATTAATTCACATTCAATTCTGACTGGAATAGTGTTTTCTTTTCAAAACTGTGAGTTCTGCTGTCCCTCAAAAATATGGGTCTTTTACCAAGCACACTGATTTATGCTTTAAGAAATTTGCTATTCAGTCAAAAAGTGCTACATTCAGAATCAAATAAATCTTTTTAGAAGTCATTAAAGATTCTCATTTGTAAAAAGGGTGGTAGTATAATTACTGCTGCTTTGTGCATAGGTAGAAAAAAATCCTGATTTGCCTTGACACATAGATGAAAGAAAGGTGAACTGTTGCAAGGACCTTCTAAGTCCAAACCTCTTTTGAGGTAAGATGAAGGATACTCTGTCCATCCCTGATGATCAAAACCCAGTCCTTGAAAACCTTGGAAGTTTTCCTCTCCTGTGTTTGAGCTTGCTCTTGTCTCATACCCAGTATGTCTGTATAACCTTTTCCTCTTTCCCTTAGTGTCCCTTGCTAATAGAAACTCCCTTCTGTGCAACAGTGGTCTGCCATGATCCCTTCATATTTGCTTTCTCCTTATAGTCATCTAGTGTGCACCCTTATTTTTGCACTCAGTCCAATTCCTTGCTCATTTTTAGCTCACAGAAGACCTCTTGTTTTAGCCACAATAATCTCTAAACGTACTTCTCCATTCTGGACATTTTGCCATTGACTACTTCAGAATGAATGGCTTTTCCTAAGTCCTTACCAATTCCTTAAGCATAACTTTAATTATCTTGCACTTTTTTCTCGTTAAAGCAATGCAATAAATCCCCATGATCACTTTCATCCTACTTAGTTGTTCTTTTTAGAGTCACAGTAAATTCCTCGCTGTTAATTAATATAACATATAAAGCAGCAATTTCATTTGGGAATGCCTGCCTTCCAAAATCAAAAGTTCCCTCCAGCACCCTCCAAGGACTCACAACTCTCTGTCATGACAATTTCCCTAAGAATTCTACAAATGGCAAGCAAGTCTTTGGTTTAAAATACCCAGACCTAATTTTCCTCCCAAGCACAGAAGAACCTGTCTTGTCTTTGTGCATTTTCATCTCCACAAAAGCCCTCCTGCAGTAAGGTTCTCCCTCTCCTTTTTTTGCTGGCATCTGTGTATGAATGTTTCCGATTTCCTGCAGTTGCCACTCTGTCTTCCCTGCTCTCTTTTTCTTGCTCTCAAGCTATTTTTGGTGACTGCCGCTTTCATTTGTGGTTTGTTCTACTTTCCTGAAATCAAGCAAGTTCCCCATCACCTACACGCATATATACTCAGACGGACTCATCACATCCTGTTGATTCACAACTGGGGCTGGGTTCTCAAAACCCTTCAGCAATCTGGAAACACAAGGCAATACTCAATAGCACTTGTTCTGAAGAGAAGAATGGGGCAGATAGGATTGTCTTTGACGTCATTGTTTTCTGCATAGACACTGCTCCTTATACTCACCACTTGTTCCATTGAGCATCTTCTTCATGGTTGACCAAGATCGTTGACATCACTGCAGATAAATATTTTGTAGGTATTTTCTGCCTTGAGACCAAACCCCTCATATTTTGGTGTCCTGATCACTTCCCAGAGCGCTGAAATTTATTTAAAGTCTGGGGCTATCTGCATAAAGCTTTAATGAATCTTCATATCATAGAACAAGAGTTGAAGAACTCTATGTTTTTATATGTTGGAAACCTGAAGCATGGAAGAAGCAAGTGGATTTGCCCAAGATAAAAGGATTTTTGTGGGACAGCAGAGGAGTGCCTGATCAGATGGTAATCCTTCTCAGATTCTTTCATAGCAATGGAAGCCTGAAAACCCCTGCATTAGCACAGCTCATCTTTGCAGTATGGTTCCTACGGTGGATGTTTAATGCAGCCAAGCATTAGTGGAGATTGTCATGGGACTTCTGCTTTGGCCTTTTCACTTCTGCCTCCTATTTCAAGAGATTTCTTATCTTCTGGACGAAACTATGGCATTCATTAACAAAGTGACAATGAAAGGCTTGTGACCATTTCTAGTCATGTGTTCTATTACCCCACCTACACAATTAACCCAGAGTTGAAGTGTTAGTGGAGATAAGCCAACTGATTGTCACAACTTTTGGTATTTCTTTGAACACAGAAAGCTAGTAGGGGAAAATGTGCAAAACTGAAGTGGAACTTAAGATCATTCCCACAGATAAATGCCAAAGCAGGGGCTCTCTATTATGCCAACAGCTTTAATCTAGACAAAAGGTCCATTGTTTGCTGTTAACAGGTACCAATTATTTTACTGCTGTAATTGCAGGTTGATCAAAATTGTGGATTGCAAGACAATTATGTTTATCACTGCAGCATCCTTTGAGTCCTAAAATGGTATCTAGAGATATTTTAAGCTCCTGAAAAAAACCACAGGGAAAAGCAAGTTGCTTTATCTGTGCATTTTTGTCAGAGCACTGGGAAATGCTGTCAATGTCTTTATTAAAGTCCAGGTAGATAACATCCACAGCCTTTCCCTCATCCACTAACCAGGTCACCTTGTCATAGAAGGAGATCAGGTTAGTCAAGCAGAACCTGCCTTTCATAATGCCCTGCTGACCTTGTTGTCCTGTATGTGTTCTGTGATGTCATTGAAGATGATCTGCTCTATAACCTTAACCAGCACTGAGGTCAGAAAAACGGGCCTGCAGTTCCCCAAATCCTCCTGCCAGCCCTTCCTGTAGGAGGGCATCACATTTGCTAACCTCCGTTCAACAGGACCTCACCAGTTAGTAGGACTGCAGACAAATTACTGAAAGTGGCTTGGTGAGCACTTCTGCCAGCTCCCTCAGTACCCGTGGGTAGGTTCCATTCAGTCCCATAGACTTGTGTGTGTCTAAGTGGTGTAGCAGGTCACTAACCATTTCCCTTTGGAGTACGAGGGCTTCATTGTGCTCCCTGTCTCTGTCTTTCAGCTCAGCAGGCTGAATACCCAAAGATCACATGGTCTTACCATTAAAGACTGAAGCAATGAATGCATTAAGCACCTCAGTCTTTTCCTCATCCTTTGTCACTGTTTGCCTCCAGGCATCCAATAAAGGTTGGAGATTGTCTCTAGCCCTCCTTTTGTTGTGAACATTGTTGTGGTTTAGCCCCGGTCAGCAGCTAAGCACCACACAGCCGCTCGCTCACTCCCCCACCCTTGTGGGATGGGGGAGAGAATCGGAAGAGCCAAAGTAAGAAAACTCATGGGTTGAGACAAGAACAGTTTAATAATTAGAATAAAACAGCAATAATACTAATATAATGAAAAGGAAAATAATGAGCGAGAGAGAGATGAAACACTAGAAGGAGAGGGAGAGAAAAAAAACAAAACCAAAACTGAACAACAAGTGCTGCAACCGCTCACCACCCGCCGACCGACGCTGCCGGTCCCCGAGCCGCGATCGCTGCCTCCCCCAGCCAATTCCCCCCAGTTAATATACTGGGCATGACGTCACATGATATGGAATACCCTCTGGCCAATTCGAATCAGCTCTCCTGGTTGTATCCCCTCCCCTCCCGGCTTCTTGTGCACCTGGCAGAGCATGGGAAGCTGTAAAGTCCTTGACTAGTGTAAACACTACCCAGCAACAACTAAAACACCAGGGTGTTATCAACATTATTTACATACCAAGTCTAAAACACAGCACTATGCTAGCTACAGTGAAGAAAATCAACTATCCCAGCTAAAACCATGATTTATAGAAACATTTTTATTGTCTTTTACCACAGTAGCCAAATTAAGTTCTAGTTGAGTCTTTGGCCCTTTGAATTTTCTCCCTGCATCACCTCATGACATCCTTGTAGTCCTCCTGACTTGCCTGCCCCTTCTTCCAAAGGTCATAAAAACTCTTTTTTTCCCCTGAGTGCCAGTAAAAGCTCTCTGTTCAGCCAGGCTGGTCGTCTTTCGCACCACCTCATCTTTTAGCACATCGGGACAGCCTGCTCCTGGATCTTTAGGATTTCATTCTTGAAGAATGTCCAGCCTTCCTGGACTCCTTTGCCCTTCAGGGCTGCCTTACAGGGGACTCTTGTCAACCAGGCCCCTAAACAAGCTGAAGTCTGCCCTCCAGAAGTCCAAGGCAGAAGTTCTGCTAACCACCCTCTTTAATTCTCCAATAATCAAAAACTATCATTTCATTATTGCTATGCCCAAGGCAGTCTCCAACCATCACATCACCCACAGGTCCTTCTTTGTTCGCAAACAACAGGTCTAGTGGGGTACCTTCCCTAGTTGTCTCACTCACCAACTGGGCACCTTCCGTAGTTGTCTCACTCACCAGCTGTGTCAGGAAGTTATCTTCCACATGCTGCAGGAACCTCCTGGGCTGTTTCCTCTCTGCTGTACTGTATTTCCAGCAGACATGTGGCAAGTTGAAGTCCCCCACGAGAACAAGGGCTAGTGATTGTGAGGCTTCTCCTAGATGTTTGTAGAATAATTCATCTGCTTCTTCATCCTGGTTGGGTGGTTTATAATAGACTCCTACCATGATATCTGTCGTCTTGGCCTTCCCATTGAGTCTTAGCCATAAACACTCAACTGTATTGTCACCATCATTAAGCTCTAGAGAATCCAAACACTCCCTAAAATACACGGCGGCCCCACCGTCTTTCCTTTCCTGCCTATCACTTTTGAAGCGTTTATAGCCATTCATTGCAGCACTGCAGTTGTGCAAGTCATCCCACCATGTTTCCGTCATAGCAGCTATATGAGAATTTTCCTGCTGCACAATTAGCTTTGAGCTCCTCCTATTTGCTGGATTTTGCATGCAATGTTGTAGATGCAGTTCAGTTGGGCTATTGATCCTGCCACCTTTTTGGCCGGAGAAGCCCTGATTCCTACGTGACCATTCTGAGGTGTTTCTAAGATATCAACAGTCCTTGCATCTTAGCTGCTGCTGATGCATCTCCATCCCCTACCTCCCTTGAGATGACAAACCAAAGGATCTTGCTAACACACTGCCTCTCAAATTGAGGTTTTTTTATTTCCTTTTGCAGATGACTCTATCAGTGCATATTGAATAAAATGAGGTTAGCATCTTATTCCTCAGAGAGTCACATATTACTAATTTTTAACATTTCCTCACTGTGGCCCTCATCTAAGATATCAGAAACTCAAGCCATTTATCAGAAAGAGAAAAGCTACAAGTGCAGAGCAATTTTGGTCCCTTTAAAAGGTGCAAATCTCACAGCAAAGTGCAAATGCTAGAGATAAACTTTTCTCAGTCTATTACAGTGGAGGATATGTCAGAACATAAATATAACTCAGTCCTTTTAAATTGTAAATTTCTCTGCTGCATTATATGGACCAAATCTCAGATCCAGTCTGTGAGAGCCAGAGGTAAACTATGCCTCAATACACCCCAATTTAAAATGTCTCATAATTCACTGTGCGAAGTGCAAGTTTCAAAGTGCCTTTAGTTTTAGTGTAAAAGGTAAAAACCACCAATTCACAAATGAGGAATGGGGAAATCTGTAAGAACTAAATAGAGCCAGGACCATTTCAATGATATTGGCAATTATGACAGTGACAGAAAGCTTTCATTTTTAGCAAGTTACTTGATCCCTTCACTGGCCATATCAGTTCTGGCTGTTGTCCATGACTTGTATAGAGTCCTTTCTCTGTTACCAGGATCATTGAAACACATAGCAGACCTTGTTCCCAGCCCCTCTCATTGCTAGGCACTGTGCCCCCCTGCCAATCAGGAGGCTGAGAAAAGAAAACATTGACTCTTTCAGCTAATTTCCATGTAGATCTTTTCTGAAGTACTACGAGGATATTCACTGGAGCTTTGGTCCCAAAGGTTAGATTTTTGTCTTCCATGACATCTAATAATCTAATCTCTCTTCCTCTCATCTCTGTATCTTATGATGAGATACATCATGGGAGGGTCTGGCCTACAAGAACAACTCTGCATAAGACTCCCAGTAACTCCAAGTGCCACTTCAGAGTTGATGTCCCGCACTTTGTTACTACAGAAATACAGGTAATATATTAGTCAGTTGATTTCTTCATCAAAAACAGAATCTCTGAATTTCCTACAGAAAGCTAGACTTTTTTGTGAAATATATTTGAACAATTTTTTAATGGAAAATTAGTCCTGATGCTAGAGTTTTACAACACAATCCGGGAAAAACAGAAGACTTAATCTGATTTTTCTCTCTTGTATCTCTATGGGTGTCAACCAGCAAAAGCTACCCAGCAGATGGGAAGCTGTGTTTCCCTGCATATCAATGTGGACTCTGTGCTGGAGTGGTATTTTGTCCAGGTCCTGGGTGTATTTGGGATCTTGTGCTCGAGACCTCTAACTTTTCTGAAGCTCTCCCTTACATCAATCCTCTCCCCAGATATAAAACCTAATACCTCAGTCCAACTGCTCATCGATACAAAACAAAGCAGACTTTATTGGATGATTTAGAAAGCTCATTTACTTAGGCAGTAAAGCATGGGTGTGTAACAGATACTTCATTTGCCAGTGGAGACAAGAAAAATCTAATATAGAGAATAAAAAAAGATTTAGATCAGATACTGCAATTCTCAGGGGACAAAAATACTTTCAAATTCCTTTCACCTCTCTCCCTCAATGGCTGTAATTTAGCACACATAACACAACGGCATATTTCTTACTGCTTCTCAGAGAATTCTCCTGTCATATCTAACAGAATCAAAAAGCCCACTTTTAACACAACTAGGAACAGAACTCTCATGCTCTGTGTAAGCAGTGCATATTGGGTAAAAAAAACCCATTCAGTGGAAAAATGTTGTCCTGTCACTTTGCATGTTTGAAAGCCACACAAAACCTCCACAATTTCCACTCTGCTTATGGGATTATTTTCATTATAGGACCCATGTTTTCACTGCAGATCTTTGTTCCAAAGCAACACCACCACATAAAATAATGAATTTGGGAAAAATATTGATCACATTTTTATAGAAATAAAACAAAATATGCCTTGCATATCTGCATATGCAACAACACTGCCAGTCTTGAATCTAAGTTCTGAAACCACAAGCTTAATCACAGGCCAAGATAAGCAGTTATTTGTAATTAAGAGGTAATGTCTCTCTTCTCAGTGATTCAGTGAAAGTAGCTGAATTATTAGACATATGCTACACAAAAATTATTCAGGAAGTTCCAATATTTGGGAATCTGATATTTTCTGCATTGTTCCTCCAAGGTAGGCTCTTCTACAATAGGAGAAATGAGTCCTGGCAGTGGATCTAGACTGAGGTCTAGAGATGGCACCTGAAATACCTTCCTTCACAGTGCTGCTGAGAGTTATCTGTGCGTTATTCAGATGCAATGCAAAAATCAAGTATTCCAAGGTTAAATCAATTTCAGAAAGAAACTATTTCGTACAGCTTACTAGAATTAGCACCACTGTATTTCAAAACTGTACCAACAGAATCTTGTCTGGGCACTACAACCTGCTTTGCTCCATGTTATACATATATGCGCATACATAGTCTTTGACCTCTGTACTTAATTTCCCAGTAATACTAGCCAGAGTGTGCAAGTTTAGTCAGCACAGTTGCTGCCTGAAGGGCTACTTACATGCTTTTGCAAGGAATAAATAGACAAACAACTTGTTTCTTTTATACACAGGTGCTCTACTGAAGGTTTTGAGAGCGGTATTTTTTTAAATAAAAAGGTAGATATCTAATAGTAACTTTCTGTGTGTCACCTTCTGGGTCCCCTGACTTTGTCCCTCAGGACAACTGCATTTTATTGGTGGAGATTCTCACTGCCCCTCCCACCATATTCCTCACCTTTTAGTGTGATATGTGAGGATGGTCTCTAAAAGCATGACAGCAATAATATTGACGTTACATAAGGAAGCAATTTTGACATGTTTGTATCTTTTCTACCTTCTTGCTCTTTTCCTTTTTCTGTCACAGACACCTCTGCCAAGCATTTAATTAATCATTAATATTTGAAAGAAGACAAAAAAAGATGTGGTGCTTTTTACAGCAAAAATATCCATAGGAAATTTCATGTCACCATAAACTGTCCTTGATAGGTCTGTTCAGGCGTCTTCACCATTTTCTTCAAAGGTAAGCTTAATATAAGCTGTATGTGTTCTGTGTGACACCAAAGAGAGCATGCCAGTGAACTGGTTTCAGGATGACTTTATCTTGAACAGGGAGAGCGAGGACTGTACTAAATTTTGAAAGGCATAAATGTAGCCAAAAGCATCAATGATCCCTCTTCCACCTTCTCTACTTTCTTGTTTACTTGATAGTTGTCATTACAAAATCATGAGTCTCAGCCATCCTGCTGGCAGTCAAGAGTCTCCTACGCTGCTTTTTCTATCCCGAGATATGGATCTCTATTTGACACTTGTACCAGGGGATTCACCCCACAATCCCAGCATGGCAGCTTCCATTTCAGTACAGTCATGTTCTTAGGTTGCTCAGATGTCGAGCAAAAATGAACTATAAAACATGAACCGTAAACAACACAGTGGTGTCTTCCAGTATTTGCAAAGAGCCTAAAGCAGCAGCTCTCCACTACAAAAAAAAAATTATTTTCTTGCACAGAGGTTTTGTCTTCAGATCTGCTGGCTCCACTGACACTGATTTCATCATGTTTATGCATGTGTGTGATAGGCAGGAAGGCTTAGCTAGAGAACCTTGCAATTGCAGGGGGAACAACAGAGACAGAGATATACTTCCCACAGAGATTATATCTGTCTGTTCTGAGATCAAAGGGACTGTTCAGAGCTTCTAAATCCAAAGGGGAACACTGGCTTACTTTTCCGCACCAAGTAAAATGGCAATGTCTTGCCCACCCTCCTGCTCCACTCCTTGGTGTGTACAAGGATTCAGGTTACAGTCTTGAGTGTATGTGTCCAGATCATTTTTTCTGAACAGCTTTAATGAAGCCTGGTATAGTAGGCTAATGCTGTGTGGAAAGACACAGGCCCAAATACCCACTTCTTTAAAATTAACATTTTTTCTTATTTTAATGCATTTTAGATATAATTCCTTAAGTAATTTTTAACTTTCAGTAATTTACTACCTTACAGAATATGCACTTTTGTAACTACAATATCTATACCTTCATTTTCCTCGAACTCACACCATTCACTTGGAGTGCTACAGAGATGTTACTTCTGCTCTTAACTTATTGCATGCAACAATCAAAGGCAACCGTAACCCTCCAGTTTAGCAAAAACACACCAAATTTTCTTCCTTCTCTAACAAGTAAGTGAGGCCCTAATCACCTTTCCAGCTAGTAGTGTAGTTCCTATAATGTTGTATAAAAAATTCAATTTACTTGGGGTAAATAAACTTCTTAGGTCTGATTTCCCCTGCTTGCATCTCTGCAAAACATTAAAAATCCACACCGCAAGCCTCAGTACAGTCAATAGGTCTATGTGGACCGCAGGTGCAGAGATAGAAGAAGTGGCTAAAATAGAAGGAGAGGAACAGCAAATCATTACCAATTACTGTAAACAGACACTGCTCTATTGTTGTCAACACAAAAATTGTTACCCTCACTCCAGTGATGATGGTGGAAACTTAAGAACTCACAGTAGGTAGCCATACTGCAAAATTTCTTGCTCAGCCATAGTGTCATGTTTTGGCTGGGATACAATTTTCTTCACTGTAGCTGGTATAGTGCTGTGTTTTGAATTTAGTATGTTGATATGAGTTAATAACACACTGATGTTTTGTTGTTGCTAAGTACTGCTTACACTAGTCAAGGACTTTTTAGGTTCCCATGCTCTGCCAGTTGCACAAGAAGCTGGGAGGGGAGGGGGCACAGCCAGGACAGCTGATCCAAACTGGCCAAAAGGATATTCCACATCATATGACATCATGCTCAGTATATTAACTGGGGGAGTTGGCCAGGGGAAGCAGCGATCGCGGCTCGAGGACTGTCAGTGTCAGTCAGCGGGTGGTGAGTAGTTACATCACTTGTTTTTTCCCTGAGTTTCACCTCTTTCTCTCTTTATTTTCCTTTTCATTTCATTATTATCATCATAATCATTATTATCATTACCATTATTACTATTACTATTTTATTTTAATTATTAAAATGTTCTTATCTCAACCCAACTTTTTTTCTTACTTTTGATCTTCCGATTCTGTGCTCTATCCATCCCTCTGCGGCGGGGGAGTGAGCAAGTGGCTGTGTGGTGCTTACTGGGGCTAAACCACAACACATACCAAACTCAAAACTGAAGAGGCTCTCTATCTGGTTTCCCTATGTATATCACCCTAACACTGCCTTTGCTGGAGTGTCCTGCCTGCTTTTGTTTTGGTCCTGGAGGGGCAGGAGAAAAGAAGGTTGTAGGAGAGGTATTTTGTTCCAAGACAGATCCAGATCACTCTTTTCCTTTAGCGAAGAGCTCGCTCTTTCAAGATGATTAAAATGTGGGTAATATAAGCTTGCTAAAGTAAAGGAACGTACTTTTTGATTTGAAATGGATTTAATCAGCCAGGAGTATATGAGAATTTCATTAAGTCCTTCTCTCCATTTCTGAGCTGGAAGGAGGCTGTGACTTGTACATCCAAATTAAATATGTTGTCTTTTCAGAAGCCAAGTTAACTCAATACAGATTTTGCCCAAACCAAAACTGCTATTGCAGTTTGATATTTCCACTCCTGATTGCTTGTAACTTTGCAAAAGAAAGAGACTAATTTCAGTATTGTCTCTTGTCATGCAAGACCCTGCTTAAACCCAGTCCCTTCTCTGCATTGGCTAACCAGAGCATGCACCACCCTAACCACTGTGGTGGTAGTTTGGCTCCTAAGAGGATTAATTCCTTCCCCCAGAAGGTTGGTCCTAGTCCTTTGTTTCAACTACATTTACAAAAGTGCTTAAATCCCACTTTGGCAAGTTGGTAGAAATCTCCAGCCGCCAGGAGCACAGTGGTTGGTTTTAGCTGCCGAGCACGTCCAGAAGTTTTGTGACTGCCTCTCTTTTCATGGCACCTACCTTCCAAGAGCAAACTCCCTACAGCACGCACCCAAACAAAAACTCTTCCTCTTTCATGGAAACCTCAGCCTCTGGTTAGGTTTGGACGTTTGAAAAGAGAAGTTTTACACAGCTCTATTCCAGACCAATGCTAAACAGGCCTTTTAAAATAGATTTTGCTCTGGACTCTGAGTTGAGGTATGGTCATGCAATAACGTATCATAGGGGAACACAATATGTTTTCCTACGTTTGTTTGTTATTTCTTTTTTAAAGATGTGGTGGAATATCCTTGGTGTACTGAGAGA
The DNA here is from genome assembly GCA_031468815.1 of Morus bassanus. Classification (NCBI taxonomy): domain Eukaryota; kingdom Metazoa; phylum Chordata; class Aves; order Suliformes; family Sulidae; genus Morus; species Morus bassanus. The sequence goes on from CM062570.1 coordinate 21,442,632, forward strand.
AGAAGAATTAGGAAATGAGTCAGGATGTTGGATAACTTTGTAATGGAATTGACTGAATCTCCTACACAGACACTGTGTGCTAGCTTCAGAATATTAATTGGCCTTGGATAACAATGAACAATGTGGTTTTCATATGAATCACCACATATTAGCACAAGAGGTGTTTTTTTAAGTTTTTTAAATATTTTTACTATCTGTTGGCCATGGCATAAAGTCATCTGCAAAAGCAGTATAGTTTTTGCTTTTCTTACCAGAAGTTTTTATCATACAGCTACAAAAGGTTTTGTGATTCCAAGGCAGTGATGTATAGTGGGAATACTTGTGTGCCATTTAATTTTTATTTTTGAAAATAAAGAAGCAGCCTTACCTCCTTATTTCAGTTTTCTTTCTATGGTAATAAAATCACTTTGAGCTTCAGGTGCATGCTTTGCTTGTGTGCTCTGAAATCATTCAGAAGTTGTTGATGTGCAGCTTCTGTACCTTTCAAAGGCTGAAAATTGCTCTACTGAAAACCATAAAGTACATTTATAGAAAAAATGTGGAATTTGGAATGCTTTTCCTTTTAAGATTACTTGTAACTAGGAGGTGTGTAGTAAAGACAGTTTTTAGGAAAAAAGATAAAGTCTGGTGGAACAATACTAGATAGCAGGTAGAAGTCATTTACTAGCAATAAGTGTGCTCTTTACTGTATTGTTCAATGAAGTAGATAATTTTTCATTTCCTTATACAAAAAGAAAACATGAACAAATCTCTAGCAGTTTCTTCAGGCATTTAGAGAAATTTTATTGACATTTGTGGAGGTGGAAGGGAAAAAAAGGTGAAGAGTAGAAGGAACAGTCAACTTGTCTTCAAAAACCAGATCAGGTTTGTTTATAAACCAGGCAATATATCTCTGTTGACCTGAGAAGGTTAGGTAGCAAAGGAGATTTTCCTAAAGCTTTCAGCTCTCTCGTGCAAGTAACATTGTCTTTTATTTGAAGAAAAGCTTAAAATCTAAAATGTAAAAATAGGCTGAGGAAATAAGTTTTCCAAACCATACACCACCAAGATGTTGAATTCATTGTCTCAATGCCTTTTTTGCACCACTCTTTAATAGTCAGACCACTTATGCCCCGGATATTCAGCCCCATGAGCTCGAAGGCAGGTACAGATCGCACAACAAACCCCTATAATCCAGGAGGAAGCAGTTTTTGACCTGCTGCGCCACCTGGACACTCACAAATCTATGTGGACAGATGAGATCCACCTGAGAGTTCTGAGGGAATTGGTGGAGCAGCTCGCCAAGCCGCTCTCATAATTTATCAGCAGTCCTGGTTAACAAGGGAGGTTCCACATGACTGGAGGCTTGCCAGTGTGACGCCCATCTACAAGAAGGGCTGGAAGAAGGATCCAGGGAACTACAGGTCAGTCAGCCTGACCGTGGTATCGGGGAAGATTATGAAGCACTCACCCAGCATGTGCAGGACAACCAGGGGATAAAGCCCAGCCAGTATGGCTTCATGAAAGGCAGTTCCTGCCTGACCAGCCTGATCTCCTTCTATGACCAGGTGACCCATCTAGTGGATGAGGGAAACGCTGTGGAAGTTATCTACCTGGCCTATAGTAAAGCCTTTGAAACTGTCTCCCACAGCATCCTCCTAGAGAAGCTGGAGGCTCATGGCTTAGGTGGACTCTTTGCTGGGTAAGAAGCTGGCTGGCTGGCTGGCTGAGCCCAGAGACTTGTGGTGAACAGAGCCAAATCCAGTTGGCAGCCGGTCACAGGTGCTGTTCCCCAGGGCTCAGTACTGGGGCCAGTCTTGTTTAATACCTTTATCAATAATCTGGATGAGGGGATGGAGTACGCCCTCACTAAGTTTGCAGATAACACCAAACTTGGCGGGAGTGTTGATCTGCTTGAGGACAGGAAGGCTCTGTACAGGGATCTGGGCAGGCTGGATGGATGGGATGAGCCCAATTGCATGAGATTTAACAAGGCCAAGTGGCATGTTGTGCACCTGGGTCACAACACCCCATGCAACACTACAGGCTTGGGGAAGAGTGGCTGGAAAGCTGCCTGGCAGAAAAGTACCTGGGAGTGCTGGTTGAAAGAGGGCAGAATATGAGCCAGCAGCGTGCCCAGGTGGCCAAGAAGCCCAACAGCATCCTGCTTGTATCAGGAAAAACATGGCCAGCAGGAGTATGGAAGTGATTGTGCCCCTGTACTCAGCATTGGTGAGGCCGCACCTCGACTACTGTGTTCATTTTTGGGCCCCTCATAACAAGAAGGACATTAAGTTGCTGGAGTGTGTCCACAAAAGGGCAACAAAGCTGGTGAAGGGTCTGGAGAACAAGTCTTATGAGGAGCAGCTGAGGGAACTGGGGTTGTTTAGCCTGGAGAAGAGGAGGCTGAGGGGAGACCTTATCACTCTCTACAGTTGCCTGAAAGGAGGTTGTAGTGACATGGGTGTTGGTCTCTTCTCCCAAGTCACTAGCAATAGAAAGAGAGGAAATGGCCTCAAGCTGCATCAGGGCAGGTTTAGATTAGCTATTAGGAAAAATTTCTTTACTGAAAGAGTGGTCAGGCATTGGAACAGGCTGCCCAGAGAGGTGGTGGAGTCACTGCCACTGGAGGTGTTGAAAAAAACATGTAGATGTGGCACTTCAGGGCATGGTTTAGGAGACATGGTAGTGTTGGATTGGTGGTTTGAATTGATGATCTTAGAGGTCTTTTGCAATCTTAATGATTCTATGATTCTATGTTACAGGAGAAATGAGAAGTAGAAATGCATCACAAAGGCTTCAGAAAGAAGAATAAGAGAAATTGATGGAGCAGTGGTCCACCTATTGTTATTATGCACACTAATCCAAATGCACCTTTTGTTCAAGGAGGTGTATGAACAGCAGACTGGTAAACTCCAGAAAGGTAGGACCTGGAGAAAAAAATACCATACTCTTGCTCCACTTATTGTAGATATACCCTAAGCATTTGCTACAGATCACTTTCAGAAGCAGCTTGCTGGATAAATGAACATATGGTTGAAGTTGAGAAAACAGCTCCTTTGTCTCTGATAAACTGTTGATTTTATCTGCTGCCTATATTTTACTATATGTAGGTATGTTTTCACAAAGACCCCCACAGTGAGTTGTGCCAGCCAACACACTTGAACTACAGAAGTGAACGTAAAAGATGGCAAGTTTTATCATCTCTGTTACCCAGGAACTGCTGGCCCAAGAAAGTTGGAATCTGTGTATCAACCCACTCTGGTGATATGGGAGAAATATACTCTAAGCATGAATATTGAAGGAAATAGCTAAACTGTTGTGTTTTTTAAAAGAAAAATGTACGGAGTACAAATCACAACTACTCAATTCAATCTGTCATTTCCTATTAAATCCTATTGATAACTAAATCTCTTCTGACTCTTCCTCTATGTTTGTTTTAGTGATGGAAACAAAGCCACTGTCCCACGGAGACAGTCAAAATTAACTTGGATTCTATCAAGAGCATCATTCTAACTACCCTTGCATGTCATATGTGTTGCAGAATTTCAGAAAAACATGTGAAAGGACCAACAGGGACAGGCTTTAAGAGGTATTGAGGTACTTAATGGGATTCTTAAGGTTCCAGTTTCTTGCTGAGACTGATGTACAACGGAGCTCTTCATCCTGGAAGATTGTGGCCAGTAATTTGAAAGGGATTTCAAAAAAATGTACGTGAAATAAAGCTAACATTACTCTCTGTCATTTGAGTCTGTTCCTAAGAGGTTCACTGCCTCATTTTCTCTGCTGGCTTAAAATGCATTTTTGAAGTCCAAGGAGAATACTCCACAGTTTGCTAGTCAACAGAAGGCCTCAAAAAAAGGCAGACACTAGAGATAGTAAGAAATTCAACTTGGATAGCCTCCAAGTAAAAGGATTGACGCTGGGTGATGCCTGATGCCAATAACCAAGTGAATCTGCTTGTTACACCAGTACTTAGAAACAAAACTGCTTTTGGAGATGAGACCACAATACATGGAGAAAGAGTATTAAGCCCATTTTTGTCTTTCAATTAAATAAAACTGTGTTCTTTTATATGAACTGAATATTTTGTGTTCCTGTTCCACTCTGTAGTTACTTAAGGAAAAGGTCTCACTTCCAGAAATCTGTACTTCATTGGCAGGGCAGACAGACAATTTATAGTGCAGAGCTACAAAACCCAGGAAGAGATGGATGAATATACAGAAATATTTTTAAGCAGATATTTCATGTTACTATAATTCTCTGAGTTTTTAAAGGCCTTAAGTGACACATTTAGAGTTTGCTCTAGAAAATGGACATTAATGTATATTATTGAAAGGGAATGAGCATGAAAGTTACATTGTATGTCTTGCATGAAATGCAACCCTCTTAAGAGTTGTTTTTGTTTCCCTAAGATGAAAAGAATTATGTCAATTTTATGGAGAAGATGATCCCACAAGTGTTTTTGATTTAAATTTTCACTGAAATGTTTCTCCTTTATGTCATCAGCCATCTCATCTCCAAGGTGTAAAACCAGTGAGTAGCTATGCCCTTTTGGAAGTAAAATGGGCTTACTATTTTTATTCGTCAAAATTAGCCAAAACATTGCCAAAAGTGATATTACCATTCAGAGAATTTCCATTCCAATGAAACTACATACCAGACAGGAACAGCTGAAATACAGATTTTTTTAATATCAGCTTTTAAAGATTTTCACAGATGGGTGGCCATTAAGAGAACACTAACAGAAATTTGACTGAGAAGGGCTATGGCAGCAAACAACCTGATGCATTGCTTACAAAACCTGGAACACATTATTCCTTCTGTTTTATTGCATTTTGTTTCATTGCCTTAAAATAAAACTGTTCCCTGTGTGTTGCAAGGTTGACTTTAGTGTTGGGGGCGGGGGGAGAAACAGCACGCAGTTTTGTCCTATATGCTTTTTACAGCAAAATCTACTGAGAATTGGGGACTGCTTATATCTTATTGCCTGCTGTGTCAGGTTAAAAAAAAAATCCATGCAACATGTAGTATGCATCTAGTATCAGCACTCTGAATTACTGAATTAAACAGTGAAGTCATGTATTTAATTTTGTCTTTGGAAAATACTACTATATTATAAAGACAGCACTGAACTTGAGATTTTTAAATATTTACCAGATATCCATCAGATGACACAAGCAAAAAAAAAGGTCATGACATATGTGGAAAAAATACATTATCTGTTTAAAAGTGAGATACAGACTGAGATGTATACCCAAGTGGAAAATACCTTAACGTTCCCAAGACCATCACTCAGGCCCTTACGGTAAAGATTTAGTCTCTTTCTTTTATTAGAGAGTCTTATGAAAGGTTCCCCTCCCCATTAAATTCATGTTTCTGTTTTTGTACAGGCACTCCTAGATGTTAGTGCTATAGGGTGCATGACTGTTTATTTGTAAAGAAAACCTAGTTATAGGTATCTTTGTGAAGCTGGCAGGATGATTTGTTTTGATGTGGGGAGGTGGCATAAAATAGGAGCTAAGAAAGAAATAGAAAAAATATGAAAGAATTTTAAATAAAGTAAAACTGGAAGAATTAAAGAATGAAGAAAAGTCTGCCACGTGAGGTCCTTGAAGTTGTTTCGTAGGAAGGAAAAGAAGAATAAAAATAAAGGAGCGTGAGAAACCAAAGTCCTAGGGATTTTGCTCTTTCACGAGGTACAGGAATATGTTTTAGTCAGATTGTTATAGAAGAAGCCAAGGTAGAAGATAAACCTTTAAGCTATAGACATAAACTTGCTCATAATTTTTTTGCAGGTGGATATGAGTTCCTGATGCTAAAGGCAAGCTGGTTTACGAACTGCATCTTTTACTGTACGAAGGTGTGGGCTTTTATAGTTCTGCAAGTATACAATGCAGCCTTTTCTCAAGTGGTCTCTGCTTCTGGAGCACATTTATGTTCACTCCATTCTATATTTGTGTAACACAAAAATCAGTGGTTGGTTAAAATTTGCTCCTAAATGACATGATCTTTATTTCCACTAAGTTTTCCTTTGGTATTGCTCTAGGTACAAAAATAAGGGAGACTCACTGGAAGGTGCTTTCATTGGCAGAATTCTCCCTTTGTTACATAATTTTCCTTAAGATAACAAGGTTGCTAACATGATCAAGGTGATAGTTGTGTTTATTACCTTGAGAAGAAGAGCAAAATAGGGAAACTTTTACCAAGACTACAGCTTCACTGAGGGAAACTATTCTTCCAACAAGGAAATATGTTTTCAGGCACATTAGCTAGCCATTAACAGCCTTTCCCCAATGTAGCAACTAGGATGTTTTCCGTTATTCACAAATTCATAAATGGACTAGAAGGTTCTGCTCTTTAGTCTGATCTCCTATATTATCAAAGGAAAAAGTTTGCCCTGAACGAATTTTGCTTCGATTAAGATATATTTTTAACGCAAAGATTCATCTGACCTAATAACTGCAAACACTTCTGGTGATGGAAGACTTAGAATCATAAAAGTAAAGAATAATTTAGGTTGGAAAAGACCCTCAAAATCATCAAGTCCAACTGTTAAACGAACACTGCAAAGTCTACCACTAAACCATGTCCCTAGAAGTGCCACATCTCCACGTCTTTTAAGTACCTCCAGGGAAAGTGACTCCACCACCTCTCTGGGCAGCCTGTTCCAACGCTTGACAATGCTTTTGGTGAAGAAATTTTTCCTAATATGCAATCTAAACCTGCCCTGATTCAGCTTGAGGCCATTTCCTCTCTTTATATTGCTAGTGACTTGGGAGAAGAGAACGACACCCATGTCACTACAACCTCCTTTCAGGCAACTGTAGAGAGTGATAAGGTCTCCCCTCAGCCTCCTCTTCTCCAGGCTAAACAACCCCAGTTCCCTCAGCTGCTCCTTATAACACTTGTTCTCTAAACCCCTCACCAGGTTCCTTGCCTTTCTCTGGACGCACTCCAGCACCTCAATGTCCTTCTTGTACTGAGGGGCCCAAAACTGAACAGGGTATTTGAGGTGTGGCCTCACCAATGCTGAGTACAGGGGCACGATCACTTCCCTACTCCTGCAGGCCACACTATTCCTGATACAAGCCAGGATGCCGTTGGCTGCCTTTGCCACCTGGGCACACTGCTGGCTCATGTCCAGCTGCCTGTCCACCAGCACCTTCTCAGCCAGGCAGCTTTCCAGCCACTCTTCCCCAAGCCTGTAGTGTTGCATGGGGTGTTGTGACCAAAGTGCACAACCTGGTACTTGGCCTTGTTAAATCTCATGCAATTGGGCTCATCCTATCATCCAGCCTGCCCAGATCACTCTACAGAGCCTTCCTGTCCTCAAGCAGATCAACACTCCCGCCAAGTTTGGTGTCATCTGCAAACTTAGTGAGGGCGTACTCCATCCCCTCATCCAGATTATTGATAAAGATATTAAACAAGACTGGCCCCAATACTGAGCCCTGGGGAATACCGCCTGTGACTGGCCACCAACTGGATTTGGCTCTGTTCACCACAAGTCTCTGGGCTCAGCCAGCCAGCCAGCCAGCTTCTTACCCAGCAAAGAGTCCACCTAAGCCATGAGCCTCCAGCTTCTCTAGGAGGATGCTGTGGGAGACAGTTTCAAAGGCTTTACTATAGTCCAGGTAGACAACTTCCACAGCGTTTCCCTCATCCACTAGATGGGTCACCTTGTCATAGAAAGAGATCAACTTAATCAAGCAGAACCTGCCTTTCATAAACCCCTGCTGACTGGGTCTGATGACCTCCCTGTCCTGACTTGTCAGATTCTTAAAATACTGTCCCCACGGCTGATGACACTGGAATACTTCCAGAGATCCTGATTACCTGGTATATCATGACACTTAATAGCTTAAATCTGCCTTCATCATTCCCTAACAGTAGCAACATCATATGCATTACTTCAAATGCAGAGAAAAATCTCAAATTTGTAACAGTTGTTTTTGCGGAGGAAAGGAACTGCACTAGTTTTGACTTCTGGTCAAATCCCTGCTTGTACATATAAATATACAAGATCTTGATCTCTTGCTTTAAAACCTACCAACCCTTGAAATTTATAAAAATAAAGAAAAAAGTGGCTAAGGATGTAGATACATTTTCCATATAAGCATAGGCACCTGCCATCAGGTTTCTAAAGACCTTTAGGATCAAAATATTAACACAGGCAGATTTTCCAAAATAACTATATAGAAGTTAAATGTTTCATGAAAGTTAACCTCACATATTGTCGTTGTTTTCTTCACTCGTACCAGCTCTTTATACTGGAAACATACCACTCTTTCTTTTTACTTCATTTTCAGTAAGGCTTTTGTTTGAAATCTCGTTCAAGCACTGATCTTTATGAAATATTGGGTATGAGGCAAGACACTGTGTGACCTTTAATTTTCATTTTCACTTCCCAGCCTCTTCCTTCTTACTATGAACAGCCAGACCTTGAATGCAGAGGACATGCTCTTTACCAGATGTTGGTATAAGCGCCTACCTCAACAGGGTGCAACATCTTTCAGAGGGGCTACTGCACCATTGTCACTTTTTCACCATACACAGCTATCCAGCTTGCCCAACATCTGCTCTTGCTATTTCCTCTCTTAACACAAAGATCTCCTTTCTCCTGAAGAGTGAGACCAAGTTGATAGACTGGATAACAGAGGGGTCTGTGGGTTTTATATTACATCTCTCTCTGTATCTGTTGGGAGATTGGAGGGGAAGGGAACATCAGTGGCATTCCAGTACCACCTCCTGACTTAAACAAGGCTCCTCTGCTGTGCCTGTGGTCTCCAAAAACTGTGATACAGAAGCAATCTTATGACTTTGTAATGTGATTTTGATTTTGAAAAACCAGCAGTTCTTTGCACAAGATTCTGCTTCATTCATTCATGTTTAATATCTGAAATCAGTAAGATGTCTTGCAGAGTAAAGATAACAGAAAGCAGAAATAGAGTTTTGTAGAAGTGCATAATTCTTTTCCGTCACTTTTGATGAATGTCCTTCATTTCTTAAGTCTACAAAAATTTACTCAAAGATGAGCAAGAAATAACATATTCTCATTTTTGCTTAGTCCTTTTTAGAGAATTCTGGCAGCAATGAAGGCCCTTTTCTAAGTCTACTCTGTAATTAGCCACCAGCGTAGAAAGAAACTTTATTAAAATAAGAATCAGGCTCAAGATGTGGAGATTACCCTTGTGAAAAGGTGAATAAGATAAGTGACAGGAGATCTCGGTAGTTTTAGAAACATGGATCTATGTGTACCTAGTGTAATATGAGAGATTACACATTTGAAATCTACGTCTGATTTTAAAAATCATTGTAAGGAAAAAATTACTTTTCCCATAATTTTCTGCAATAGATGACATACTCTCATTGAAAAGTATTGAGGGATGGTGCTTAAGTTGTAAATTTCATGTACATGTGAAACAAGAGGCACCACATCAGCCTGGTTGAGCACCTGACCCAGAACACCAGGACATATTTTACTGTTTGAACATAAATACATAAGAGTGGAAAGGAGGGCAGGCTGGATTCTTGCTTTGAGAAATCATCTCTATGGCCTCAGTCTGAAGATCTGAAAGCAGTGGGAAGTTTTCTGTTGGCATCAGTGGGCTTTTGGTTGAGAAGGAAAGGCAATATTGCTGTAAGAGAAAGATATTTCCCATCTGACCCTCTTAAAGTGATTAAACAAGTTATTTTCATTATTGAGCCTTTACAGGTTTCTTGCATTGTTGTCTCACTATGTGTCTATCTAGCAGATTTACAGCTGTGGAAACTGCTTGCATCTGGAAAGCAGAGATTAATCACAAAGGGGAGCTAACATGCAGTTCCAGATCTCCATGCTAATACCTATGCTGGAGATTGCAACTTTGCACCACACAGGTAAGAAGTCCAAAAATGAAGAAATGCAACAGACTTTTAATTAGTGCTAGTGATTAATTCACGTTTTCCCTTTTTTCTATGCAAGCCTTGTCACTTTAAGTTGTATTTCCATCATGTAAGCTGCTGGTATCTCTCACAGCCTGGGAGGAAAAAGGTTTATCAGGTCAGAGCAACCTCCTTATTACTAAATCTGACAGTCTGTTTTCCATGTGTAAACATGTCAATACCATTTTCATGAAATTCAATATTGATTCATTTTTTACAAAAACACAGAGAATCAGACTGTCTGCTGAAATATCTATGGGAGGCCTGCCAAGCACAGGGCTGATGAAGCCTTAGAGAAACTCCATCTGTCCCATTTAGTCAATCCACAGGGTCAGGTCTGTGAGGTGAAAGCAATAACTGCAAAATGTTTTTTCTAAGTAGACAGCAAGAGAGGGTTACTGCTCATGTTGATTACAATAAACAAACCTGGAGGACAGATTGTAGTCATTGTAAATTTGAGGTAGAATGTCAATTTTAGATGTCCATTCTATTAAAGACCAACATGGCAACCCAGAGGAATAAAGAACAAACAGCATATTTCCCTTCTGTACAAGTTAGACTTTCATTTATATTGATTTTCTCAGAAAAATATATCTCAAGAAACAGTTCACTGAGTGTCAAGGTGAGAGCATCAAACCAGAAATATAGTAATGAGAGGTCAGTCCTGCCTAACCTCTGCATGCTTGCCCATACCAGCATGCTGTGTCCACCTTGGGCAGTTCTGCAAGGCTGTGATGCAAACACCGGCAAACAACTTTGCATCACCAAAAGCCGTAATGTATAATTGAACCTGTCAATATTATAACTGTACTGAGGAAAACCCTCCTTACATCCATATCATTAAGCTAAAATTGACCAAAAACCTGTAAAGAATACTGCTTCTGAGAAACAAACTGAATCTTTGAAGGCTTACAATGAATGCTGCAGGTATTACAAGGCAAAAAGAAATCAGCTAGCATTGCACAGCACAGGCCTTAATTTGTCTATATTGGAATAGTTAAAGTCATTAAACAATCACAACATGTTAAAAGGTCTTATCTTGAAAGAAATATCTTCAGAACTCTTCCTGCTGACTTTCAAATATCCCTAACCTCACCAAATTCATAACCAGAGGAAATATTGCCACAGAACAAGAGTGGCTAAACCAGAACATGCCAAAGCAACAAAAGCAAACAATGGCAGAGCAGCTCCACTGCCACTAAAATCAATACCCTACCCCAGTGCAGCCATCAAAATACCTGGAAACAGACATGCTTATCCTAAAGCATTCTTCAGTGACTAAAAGCCCTTCTGTGAGCAAAGATAGCCAACCACGTCCTATCAATGAGTTCCCCAAATGATCTATAAAGGAGCTTTACCTTTAACCTCCCAGTCCTTTAGCTTCAATGGAGGCATAAAAATTATTTCATTCTCCAGCTATAAAGTAAAATCCATAAGTACTTAATGCTAAAAATCAAACAGTGAACAGAGTCATTGGTTTTGTACCTTATTATATTTTTCCTGCCACTCTCATACATGGTGCCTACCACCTTTTCCCTTTTTAAGATCTTTTCCAGTTCAGCAGGCACAACTATCCTGGTGACTCCAACAGTCTAATATATTCATATAGTTATTCAATACCAAGACCAGATATGTTTTTAGCCTGGATTACACAGGTTCTTGTCAGACCCTGATGAAGGAATTAGGAATCTTGAAACTTGTCCACCTCCGTTTGTATCAGCTGGTCTAGAAAGTCCAACCCACAGATATGCTCCCGTGCAGGACAGCATCATCAGCCAGAATTTTTCAATTATATTGCTTTGTTGTGTTTTAATCGCAGCCAGCAACTAAGCACCACACAGCTGATCGCTCACTCCCCCCACACTGTGATTAGGGAGAGAATTGGAAGAGTAAAAGTGAGAAAACTTGTGGGTTGAGATAAAAACAGTTTAATAGGTAAAGCAAAACCCATGCGCACAAGCAAAGCAAAATAAGGAATTCGTTCACTACTGCCCGTCGGCAGGCAGGTGTTCAGCCATCCCCAGGAAAGCAGGGCTCCATCAAGTGTAGTGGTTACTTGGGAAGACAAAATGCTGTAACTCTGAACGCCCCCCTTTCCTTCTCCTTCCCCCAGCTTTATATACTAAGCACGATGCCATATGGTATGGGATAACCCTTTGGTCAGTTGGGGTCGGCTGTCTTGGCTGTGTCCCCTCCCAGCTTCTTGTGCACCCCAGCTGACTTGTTGGCAGGGTGGTGTGAGAAGCAGAAAAGGCCTTGACTCTGTAAGTGCTGCTCAGCAGTAACTAAAGCATCCCTGTATTATCAACAGTGTTTCCAGCACAAATCCAAAACTTAGCCTAATGCTAGCTACTTTGAAGATTAACTCTATCTAACCCAAAACCATCACATGCTTGTATACCTTTCTGTATACATTTCTGTAAGTATATATTCAGCCTGGTAGTGTTGTATGCTCCTTCAGAGAAAGGCAGAGGTAAACAGTGACTCTCTTGGGTACTGTGAGAAGCTGGATAATGAGCTAGACAGGTGTTTGTCTCAGTATTGTCATTCTCATTCTTTCCTTCAAACTTCATATGCCACCACTTGGATGCTGTCGCAAACACAGATGTGTGGATCCTGCTGACTGCACCAATTTGTCACAGAAGAGAGAGCGAGAGCGCATTTCGCTAGTAAGAGAGGGAAGCAAAAGTACATATTTTGTTACTATACTACAGTGAGCTAACAAAACTTGTTAGTAAATGCGGCAGTGGTTCAACAAGACTTGATGGCAAGGTTCACTTGATTGCTTACTGCACAGAGGACAGGGACAGACAAACTGTCAGGGAGACCCTCCCGTTGAGTCACAAAGTTCAGAAGGGACCCCCTTGCTTTCTGAACTCCTTGTCAGAGAGGAGTCTAGGGGTGGCTGGATGCAATCTTAGTCCCAGACCTGTTCAACAGTTTATATCTAAAACATTATGTGTATAGAATCAATTCTTTATATCCCGTAGCTAAGATTTCAAAGTTCAGCATGCTATTAGCCACTTACCGAGCATCTGTTGTGGCAAGGAATCTCTCAACCTCGAGGAGTAACCTGGAGAGGCATCCCTACTCAAGGGGAGATCCTGTCACGCAACCTGCTGCCATGCAGGAGAGCTCAAAGGTCTCTTGGGTGGCACATTATTTATGGGGGTAAGATGACTGGCTCATAGTCATACCTACATACCAGCTGCAGATGTTAGTTTCTGCCAAGTGTGGCCTGAGTCAGATATTAATTAGCGCTCTGGTTAGGTGGGCAAGGACACACATGCATAAACTAGATTTCAGCTACTGTGTGGTTATCTGTTTCCTGGGACTCCACTTTGAGCTGGATGCAGCCATCATGACCAGGTGCATCTTATCAGACTGCCACTGGCACTCATCACTTGAGCAGGGCCAGGGACAAAAGACCAGGTGAGGGGGAGCACACTGCCACAGATGCAGAGAAGCGAGTGAGTTTCAGAACCATTGGCCTCCCTTGCCCTGCTGTAAGCTCCTCCTTCTGTCTTCTTCAAAAGAAGGTGGGAGAGCATGGTTTATCGGCTCACAACCAAAGCATTCTTGCACGGAGTATTTGGAAAGCAGCTTTTTTCTGGAAGACAAATGTAATGAAAGCAGAACACAAATTGCTTGATCTTCTTCATTAATATGCTGAATCATGAGCTATTATTATTTGGTTGCTGTCATCTGTAATTAAATTTTCTTCAAAATGTACCTTGTGAGTAATCTATCTGCCAGTTTTTTCAGCTGTTTCTAATGGAGGAATAGCTCTTTTTTAAACTCAGAATCAAACTGGAGGTACTGAAAGAGATTTAGTGAAATGTAACTTAGTTTAATTGATAAGTTTAATAACATTTCTCTATTATAAATTACTAATCAAACCACCGAATTGTTTCCATATTTTGAAATGTGAGATCATCGATGTGCCAAGTCTCTACCACTTAAATGAGTGAGATATGAAGAATGTGTGAATGAGATGGTAAATTATCTACTGGTATGTACATTTTTTGGCATTGGTCTCTCAAGAAAATTTGCTTCAGATTGAAGACATCTAGCCAAGATTTTGGTAGGAAGACTTTTCTTGTCTGGGAGCTTTGAAAATGAACCTTTTAGCTTCCTTTTAAATGCCATCTGGAACCATTAGTCACTTACTAATTTTGTGTAGTAGCAACACAAGTTGGTTACCCAGACATCAGTACCAAATACTTTGGCATTAGCCCAAAGTCACTCTGCAGCTAGTGAGGTAATAGAAGAAATGTTGTAATAGCTGCCTATCATGATTGTTCTCTCTATTGTCTTTAGCTTTTTCTTGAAAAGCACCAGCTTGACTAATCCTGGCTAAATCACTGGCATATTCAGTATATTCCTACTTTAGGCAACCCTCTGGTCCTCTTAAGGTCTATGGCAGTTTCACCAAGGAGGAAGCAGGCAGTTAATAAGGACTTTAAAAGTGATGGATTGGATTTTCAGTGTGGCGGTTTGAGAAGTCCCTAGTGGAGCACACATTTGTCACTTGAATCTACTCAGGAACGGCAATGGAAGGCAGGGAGTGCCCTGCAGTGAGCAGGACTGAAAAGTGATGCTGGTTATTAAGCTAGCTCTTACTAGTCTCACTCTCTGTCTCTGTCTCTTGCCTGTGCCAGCTAAATATCTTGACATGAACTTTTAGCTATTTCAAACAGATAGACAAGTTTTCAGCTATTCCAGTGAAATCTTTGTAAATTCTGAACAATTCAGCTCCCAAACATAATCCAATATAAAGTTTCTCTTGTGTTTTGGCATTCTGAAGGAGACAAATTTTCTACTTCTTTTGGTAATGTTCAGCTGTAGACTACTCTGCTGTTTCTTCTCAGGTACTACAAACCTTAGGGCCAAGTTTTCAGTTTGTGCAAAACATCTTAATCCTGTGAATTTTAAAATCATAGTAGGAGTTTCTATTAGGTGAGAAATTATCTCTATTGGCTGTACTGGATCTGCTTCCCCAGTCCAAGATAAATTCTCTATACTGGGGTAACTCTGTCATTTGGGGATGGAGTGCCATGTTCTGGAAATGTAAGACCTAGCAATGCTCACTGAGCAGAGTCAGTAGACAAATCTGTTCCTTAAGGAGGTGCATCCAGGTTGGGTGAACTCTTTGGTAAGGTCTAAGGAATATGTTGGAGAAAGGTGATTATTTGTGGTATCACCACCACAATTCATCTAGTCTTCAATTATCTGCTCCTTTTCTCTCAGCTAGTAACTTCAGTGTCAAAATTCTCAACTGTTTTTTGACTTACAAGTTTGATATTTCTATTTGCTTCTCTTGAAAATAAGCTTGGCTGCCCATAAACTTGTCTGCTTTTTCCAACTACGTTAATTAGCACTGTGAAGAACATTGTCTCTCTGTCAAAACTTGTCTTGCTTACATTCTTAGCTCTTCATAGCTACAACAACACTACCACACAAACTGTCCAGAGCTTTTTTGGCACACCATAATTATCTTAATGTTTAATGTCATGAGCAAGCACTAGAAATACAGCTAGTCCTGAATAAACTACAGCTCTGTGAAGAAAAGCATACAGAAACTTGCACGCCATCTTCTTCATTTTAGCCCAGGTCTGAAGTGGGACTCATTGCACCTTTGAATTATGTGCTGGAGGATGTGGAATAGAAAGCCTAGCTCTGCTAGATAAGTCGGTCCAAGTATGTGCACAGCTCAAAGAAAGCAGAGTGTGACCGAGGACAAGCTACAGATTGACCTCATGTCTGCCTGCTTCAGGCCTTGCAAAATGGGTGGTAATCAGAATATGCTTTTTTCAAAATTGTTTTGGCAACTAACACATATAAGCAGCTTAAGACATTCGTTTTCTGTGAGAGTTACATATTTTAAAAGAGGCAGGGAATATTTATCTTGCTGTTACGCTCATAATTAGGATTCGAAGAGTGCAGACCCACTCTGACTCCAAATTATTAATACCTGTTTTGTTTATTCATGTTACAGGAATGTTAACAGATCAGTTTCACAAATATACTTAGTCATTTAAGGCCTCTTTACTTGTATTTTGTTTATGTTGTAAATTACTATCTCTAAAAAGATCTTTCATTAACCTCAAATAGGCATTAAATAACTATTTGGTCTTACGCGCAAACCAACTTCATCCAAGGATAAAGGCTTCCAGACATGCCATTTTGTTTTGTAAAGGATGTTTTGCCAGGTTTTATGAAACTAGGGTGACCCTTCAATGTTTAAACTAGAGATCAGGAAGGAATTAAGCTAGAATTAACATAAAGTTCTGTTTTAATCCAACTTCCACCTCAAGAAGTAGCATCCCAAATGAAGAATTACCAAGCTGTTTGGTACACTGTCAAAAAAGACAACAAAATACATCTCTAAAATGTGCAGGAGTGCAAGTCATGTTTCATGACCTCAGCAAGGGAAAACCAGGATCGAAGCATTTAAGATCTACATCCATAGGTATGAGAAACAAGGACAGATTGGTGCACCTGGAGAGCTCACAGTCTGGAGTCAGGACAAGATAAATAGCAGATAAAAACATATATATTTAAGTAAACAATCTTGGGACCAGGCAGGTGGGGCATAAGGGGTGATCATTTGTGATTGAGAGGCACATCTAAAAAAACATCCTTATTACTGGCAGTCTGAATCAGTTTTCTTTCCTGAATTAGTCACTTAAGGACACAGTCAAAGCTTTGATTTCCCCACGGAAATGCAGGATCATTAAAATCCTCAGGTTCAGCTCTTGATATTCTGCTCCCAGATCTTCAGTCTACCAAGGTGTCAAAGTATTAAAAAAGTTTCCCTACTCCCATTTGCCTCCATTTTTCCTGAAAAACCTCTGAAGTTTTCTCTGAATCACTTGCTTGGATGAAGGCGTCAGGGTGTTCCCCTGCTGCCGTACTCCATCAATTGCCTGAAGGGGGTTTCTTTGCAGACACCTACACTGGTGGACTCAGCTGTTGGCTGATTCTGACCATGTGTATTCCCAGATATCATAGATAGCTCTCCCCATGTCCATGCTTGGAAACTGCCTGTATATGTCTGCATGGAAATTCTGTCTGCTTACAACCCTTTTGCCTTTCGCCTTGCCTGGTTTTCCCTTTGCTTTGCCTGCCTTTGCCTTTGCCTTTGCCTTTGCCTTTGAATTAGAGGTAAAGTATCCCATTTAACGTAAGTGATTCACACACTTATCTGTCTCTGTAAGAAAATCTGCTTATGTAGGAAAACTAGTCTCCTGTATACTGAGCTTCCCAGTTACTGGTGAAGAGGACTCCTCTCCATATAACACATGGGCTTTAAGGCTTGACAACCACGTATGTCCAACGACTGTGTGGTGCAGAAGCCAATGGGAATAAGCCCAGCCCCTAAGCCAGAAGGATTTGAAGGCTTGAAGCCTTTTATCTTCCCCAATTAAAAATGAGATTGCATTGTGGTATGCAGTAGCTGTGAAAGTGATAGGTGTTACAGTGCAACACAGTACTAACAAAGCAGCAGTATGCAGTCTCAGCAGCATGAGGAAACTAAAGAAATACCCATCACATTTGACATCATGTTTCAGACTCCTGAAATGTACCCATCCAGCTCCTTGGTAGCCAAGAAGGTGTCAATAGCTAACTTGCTTTCATACAAAATACCAAAGAACGGCCATCCCCTCCCACTACTCCTAAAGCAGTGCTTGCAGCCTGCTGCCTGCTTGCTTTACAATACAGATATTCATGACTACTGGAATGACCTAGGCTGTATGACCCAGTGTCTAGGAATTACAACATGGAAACCCAAGGTCTTAGATAGGTCTATAGTAGCATGGCTAGTGCCACATTACCTTCAGCACTTTTCTTTGTAACACAGGTAAGAGGAACACGGGAAATATATAGTTCCCATTACATAGCTTGTTCTGGAGGCAGGATGGCAGGAGAGTGCCGAACCTAAACAGCGTGGATACAGTAATCTCAGTCACACTGTTGGCCTAGCTGCTTTACTATCTGAAAGCACTTTCTGAGGATGCCATGGGAGTTAAAGAATGAACTCACAAGAGGTAATTTTTCTTTTCAATACCTTGAAAGTACCCTAGGAAGCTACCTCAGTTTTCAGAACAAAATTTTTCTCTCCAAACTGGCTCCACAAAAAACCAAAAAAACCCAAAAAAACCCAAACAACTTCTAGGCAGATGAAAGCCTAAGGAAGAAAGGCACATATATTTCATAGATCTCTCTGCTCTTGTTTTTGTCTCTCAGTTTTCTTTTCTAGAGGCACCAGCATCTTTGGATATGTAGGAAACAGTCATAGACATCTTGTAGGTAAGACAGCACAGCAGTGCTGCTTTCGTTGGCAGCCAAAAACTGTGGTGTGCTGTTCACACCATGCTTATACTTTTGTCACAGTGTTATCTTCACTCTAAAACATTGAGACCATCTGCCTACACGTGACACTGAAAGCTATTATGTGGCATTTGGAGCTGTGTCCCAGATACCAACTACAGTACTGCTGGGTTGCTATAAGAAATCCATTCCTCCCATCAATCATGCAAATCCTTTCTCCCCTACTCTCTCATTCATTCAGGTGAATGATAATTGTTTAGATACAAGGATAAAAAGCAAAAAAATCCTGATGAATGGCGAATCACCATCAGCAATTAAAACCAGTAGCCTTACAAAGGTTTAGAGGCTGATATGAGTAGGAAGATGAGGACCCTCAGCCAACTCCCGTTGAACCTGAAACTGTACGGTGATTGCCACTTGCTGAAAGATGCACATCTATCCCTGAAATACTTATAACTTACATAGCTAGAAAGAGAAGAAAATTTCCTGGGCCACACTTTGCAGCAGGGAAGAGAGGAGTAGTGCTTTGAAGACATTAATCAAGATTATATCAATTTGTGTTGTATGAAAGAATTGAGTGTAGCCCAGATCAGTCACCTTGCTAAAGTAAAATCCACTGCCTTCCTGGCAGCACTCTTCTGAATGATTCCATCAGTGAGGTGCACTGGCAGTATCTTCACTTTGAAAGAAGATTATAACTGCACCTTTGTTTCCTCTCAGTTTTTGGAGGAGATCTGACGGAGTGCTGCTTCACAGAATTCAAGTGAGTACCAGGCCGAAATCCCTTTGAGCTTTCTTACCTCTCAGAAGTGACAGAGAATTTCAGTAGCTCTGGGCACATCGGAAAACCCTCTGAGAAAAAGACATGAGCGCTTCCTCCTCAACAGGATATGGTTCATCAGCTTAATGGCCCTTTGGACCAGTAATCTCACAGACACCCTGTGCCCTTATGTGGCCTAATCCCAGAAATGAATAGGCTCTAGCTGCCATAGGGAGTGGGGTTTGTTGTCTCAACAATGCCTATGTGCTGAAAATGGATTGCTTGTTATTGCAGTGCTTTTGGTAAGCTCCAAAAGCTGTAATGTCCAGGACACAATAGACCATGGTCTGACTGAAACCACTGAGGCAACAAGAAAAAGAGTGCTGCCAACTTGCCATGGTTAATCAGACTGTTTCAGAAGTGCTGCATTGTAAGTCTCGTCATTTAGCTTCTCATAAAAGACTGCTTCTTATTCCTGCCACACTGCAAAGCTGGGCCATTGCTATCCACAGCAAAGAAATACCCAATTGCTCCAGTCTTCCTAAAGTAGACAGATTTTTGAAAAACCATCTGCCTACAATGCCATCTTCAGCCTTCGCCTCTTGCACCTCTGTAGCCAGCACTTTCCTTTCCAGTGAGGTGACCATGATCCCTGGTGAGGGACTGTCTTCTTGGCTATTGCCTGTGCTGTTCTGCTCTACTAGGCTGGAGAAACAGACCCCTGCTTGCAGTCTTTCCAAGAAAGTTGGGAGGCTGAGGGTCATGAAAATAAATGCCGAGGCAGACAAGAAGTTATCTACGTGGTAGGAAAAAATTGCTTCTGATTGCTAATATCTAATCTGGTTCTTAGAGGAAAGAAAGATGACTTTTTATGTATGAGCACAACATAGCAATTTAGGTAGAGATCACACAAATAGCACTATGTATACCAGTGCTGCTTCCATAGTAAATTCCATTCAGCTCCTGACTTACGAGAATTTCCAAACTGAGATAAACTTCACTAATGTAATGGCTTCTGGGGACAGTTCACACTTTAATTTAGTCTCCTAAGCTGCTATTACTTTCCCATGCTGGGCTGCATTGTGAGGGCAATCGCTTGAGCTGGTGCAGTTAAGGGTGTCTCACCATTTACATTATAAGCCTCTTTAAAAAGATGCAGCAAACTCCAATCTAGCATTAAAGTCAGAGAAGGAAAGCAAAGGTTTTACATGTTTTAAAAAGACCATCTTTCACCATTCCTAAAGCAAGAGTCCAAACAAAATACATTTTCTCTTAGGACCACTTTGCTGCAATTCTGTTATACAAAGCTACTATTAATTTCTCTGCATCTTTGTATATCTCTGTAAAAGAAAAGCCAGCTATTTGCTTAGCCAAAACACATGTTAAAGTAATAATATTCATTTTGGGATTTAAATGCTTCCCTTCCTAGCCAAAACACATGTTAAAGTAATAATAGTCATATTGGAATTTAAATGCTTCCCTTCCCGAGAAGTATTTTTCTCTGGATTTCAATAGCTGGCTGAAAAACTGGAGTGTATGAGGATGCTAAGCTTTTTCCATCTACGCTTCCTTTTTCTAGCAGTTAAGAAAATATTTCCCATTCAAGAGGCAAAGTCGAGACACTATCAAGACAGCCGACCCCAACTGACCAAAGGGATATTCCATACCATATGGCATCATGCTTAGTATATAAAGCTGGGGGAAGGAGAAGGAAAGGGGGGCGTTCAGAGTTACAGCATTTTGTCTTCCCAAGTAACCACTACACTTGATGGAGCCCTGCTTTCCTGGGGATGGCTGAACACCTGCCTGCCGACGGGCAGTAGTGAACGAATTCCTTATTTTGCTTTGCTTGTTCGCATGGGTTTTGCTTTACCTATTAAACTGTTTTTATCTCAACCCACAAGTTTTCTCACTTTTACTCTTCCAATTCTCTCCCTCATCCCAGTGTGGGGGGAGGGAGTGATCAGCTCTCTGGTTCTTAGTTGCTGACTTGAGCTAAACCACGGCAGAGTCATTAATCAGAGCCAAGGTATCCACCACTGGTAGTATCACAGTCCTAGGAGTAGGTTTCCTCATCTGCAAGTGAAAAATGATTGGCTTCCTCATGCCATAGAATTAAGGTGATACAATCCATGTAAAAAATGGTTTTTCCCTCGATTTCTAGAAAGGGCTAAGTCAGCAAGAAACTGTTGATTAATTTTTGCCACTTACTACAGTGTTTCTCCCACTGTCTTCGTGATCTGTATATGTTGTCTCAAGATTCTAGATTTACCTAGACACAAAGATATTTGCCTTTTAAGGGTAAAGGGGTGCCTAAAAACCTGCTGGAAGTCTTTATGACTCTGAACTCTGATCTTGCTCAACTTCAGCCCCATCCATGCTTGAGGGTTTGGCACAGGAGACTTTGTGACGTGACTCTGTCAGAGTTTGACAGAACTGCTTTGAAGGCTGATACTACAGTTTAGAGAGTTGCAAGACTGGTCTTCCCACTTCCTTTGGTGGACTTCCCGTTCAATGGACAACCACTTAACGGTGAACAGCAGTGCCCCAATTTCGTAGCTCTGTTGTCTCCCCAGGTCTTGTGCAGAGCTGGTAAACTCGATTTTGTCACATTTCACTCCCTCTCCTGAGTTGGCTGCCAGTGGAAGAAGCTATAAAATATAATAAGTGTTTTGCTCAGTAAGCTATTTTTCAAAGCATTTAAAGAATTGATCAAATCCTGGCCTTCTTTTCTATACCAAAATACAAAGACTAAGGAGCTACACAAATAAAGAATTTGCTTCTCATTCCATGTTGTTATGCAATCTATTTGTGCCCTAAAGTGATTACCAGATTTTTTTTTACTGTTTAAAGAATAAAGAAATAATTCTTTCAATGCTTTCTAGAATCATAGCTAACATCAAGTATTGAACTGCAGGTACCGTTTCTCAGTTAAAAGCAAACATATCTGTTCAGTGCTCCAAAAAGCATATGTATACATCAAAGACGGATTTAATACAAAATTGGTGCAGAGCTTTGCACTTTGTGCCATGTTAAAGAGTGTTAGTTTCAATTTATTACTCACCTCAGAGTGAGTTCCAACTCTAAGTTATTGTCATTTGATAAAAGAATGCAATTTTATGAGATATATTTTGTGCTGCCACAAAAATTATTTGATGAGTACCATGTAAGCAGAATAAATATATGAAATCATAAACTTTACACACACAAAAGCCATGGCCCACTGGACTTACTGAAATAACTACAAATACATTTAGAAATCAAAATATCAAACAAAAGTTGAAAGAGAAATTAATATTTTATCAAGAACACCTGTTCCTTTATGATGCTAAATAACATCAGAGAACTGGGTATGGTGGTTAGTATACATATCTGTCTAGCTGAATTCTAATTTTATAAGGGTGACAATGAGAGATTTTTCCAGGTATTGCTGCTTATTTGCCTTATAAGTGAATTTCTTCTTTGACAAGGTAACTGGCCTCATGAATAATGAAGAAAGTAGTAGAGGAGAACTACTTAGATTTCTGTATGGTTTTTTATACTGTCCCAAAGGACAATTTCATAAGCAAGCTAAGGAAATATGCTTTACATATAGCACTGTCAGGCAGGTGCAGAAGTCCCTGAAAAATCATTTTGGGATTGGGTACCAGACTTTCACTCTCAGGCTGGACAGACATCAGAAGGCTCTACCCTGGGCTTCATATCTTAATTATTTTCATTGTTAATGGGATAGAGAGAGCATTATTATGTTTTGAGAAGACATTAAACTGAGAGGAGCTGTAAATCATTCAGAGGATGTGCTCAGATTTTTGAGGGACTTTGAGGAATTCTTCCAAAATCATCTCAGTAAAAATAGATTGGGATAGACAAGAGATGTACACAAAATCAGGAAAGAGATGACGGTTCAGCAGCAAAATATCCAAAATGTGAACTACAGGCAAAACACGTATGCTGTAGATGTTACAAAAAAAGAAAAAAATTATATGAAAGAGTAAAATAATGTCTTCACAAGACTCAGAATGTAACTTTGCTTTCCTCAGTGCTGGGGGGTCCATTAGGTGTCCATTTAAAGCACCCTTCTTACAGAAGAATTATACAACTTGTGAGCACTTCTGACCAGGGACCCCTACCTTTCCCTGACACTACCCCGCCTACCACTTTTGACTAGCATTCTCTAAGGTGAGAATCAGGACCTTGGGAAGATCCCCAGCACCTGCGGGTTTGTTTCAAGCAAGTGGGCGGGCAGTTCCCCACATCCTGCTATGCACAGTTATAAGAATCCTGAAACTGCTTAAAATATGAGATCTGGGTGGAAAGGTAGAAGTGGCTGGGCTTTTACAGGCTGAAAGGGGAAAGAGAGACCTAACACTTTTCCAGAGCATTAATGGTAATATAAAGGCTTGAGGATTAATTATTTTCCAAGCCACCTGAGGGAAGGAAAAGACAAACTGTCCCTATTCCTTACTTTTCTCTAAGCATCTACTTATGGCCACTGTTGGAGGTAAGGTACTAGGCTAGACCCCTGCTCTGAGCCTACCCAGTCTCTATTATGGTCTTCTGCTCTTCTGGTCTTCTGAAGGAACATCGGGTTGTTTTTCCAGATGCAGGACGTGTGCAAACCCTGGGCACAAACCCTTTTATTTTCATGCTCCCTGAGCACCAGGTACATAGCAGCACTGTATCAGGCAGGGCCACACAGCTGTTGAGGAAACAAGAAAGAGAAACTCCAGTCCGTATGCAGTGAAGAATTCACACATGCTTTTAATAACTCTTCCACCCAGATTCCAATTGCTATAGCCTGAAACTGGGTGGAAGAAAACAACCTTCAAAAAGAGGGGTCTGAGCTTTGAAGCCCTTTCCGGGTGTAAATCCATGGCTGAATACAAGAAGCACAGAGCTTGTACCAATGTGATGGGTACTCAGTCTCATATTTCATACACCTAGCAAGGGACAGAAAGCAACTGTGAAACCATGTCAGGAGAAGAACATTAAAATGGATGTAAAATGATTACTATATCATATTCATGTAGCTGGTAAAAGTAGGGAGACCCAAATCCCCTGTTGGTTAAGCAATTTGTGCATAAATACCAAAATTATCTTCTCTCCAAGATATTTGTTACTGAGCTTTTGAAATTAAGGAGGATAAGAAATGTTACCACAATGTCAGTTTGTGGTACTTTATGGTACTACAAAGTCAACTTTACTAACAGAGCTAATGTAACTCTTTTTAGATATACTGGAATAATCCTTCCAAAATGGCTTACTCTGTTCTCCTAGGATAGCAACATGCCTCTGAAGTGCCCTGGTATTTGCTGCCAGACTGCCTCACATGTCCTGACTTTTTGACTTTTTCTTTTATTTTTCCTCTGGAACTAAGAGAGGTCCTGCTTCCTTGAATTTTCCTATAATCTAACAGTAGTAGCCTCAGACTACCAAATCAGCATGGAAATGAACATTGACTTGTCTGCAATGTGTCTTGATTTCATCTCAGTATTTATGCAGAGAAAGTATATTTATCAAGAACAGATTGTAATATAGGCTAAGCAGGACTAAAGGCAAATTGTAAACTTCCTTATTAGCATGTTGAGGTTATTAACCTTCCCTTTGTTTGGAAGAGAAAGTATCTCATGGAAACCCTTGATGCAACCATCCTGAGACACAGTGGGACATTACAGGGAAAACCATCACTGCCTTACCTGTAACCCTACCCATAAAGACATCGGAAAGGATGGAAAAAGAAAGAGGCAACCCAGTAATTTAGACTGAATCAAGGGATCCATTTGCAGCATGGGAACTCTTGCATGGCTGGTTGCAATAGGCACTCAGCATCTCTCTCATGATTTTTAAAGCCACTGGAAGAGTAGCTCTTGCCCACACTGTGCATTTGCCTAGCTCAACGCTTCTCAAATTAACCCAAAGCAGATCCAAAAGCAATGTTTTTCTTTGTCTAACACCCCATAAGGAGCCTCTTATGGTACAGATCTTAAGGGGGTAGCCCTGGTTAGTTCAACATTCTCAATCTAGGGCTTCAGGCATTTCCTTCCGTGCAACTATTTCTTTAGGCTGTCTGTGGATGACTCCTTCCTCAGCACGCAAACTGACGTGTATCCCAGTCAGAGCTGTCCAGTTCTCCCACGTATTGTACAGGGAGCCTGCATGCTCGCACAGGACTCTGGATGTCATGATGGCGTCAAAATGCTTTAATGGCTCTAATCCTTAATCTGCTCGACTCAGATACCCCACCTCCCATCACGAATAATAACGCATCAGTCTCTGCCACCTCTAACACATCACTTGCTGATTGGGATGGCAGATATGTGCGCAGGGTTGAGTTCTTTGACTGGGTGTGGAGATCAGTAGCTAAATTTACTGATACGAAATGCAAAATAACATGGTTGAAAGCACAGACATACTTTTCTCCTGCAATCACTAAAATGTATCTGATATCCTCCTATTTTCTGAGCGTTAATAGGACCCAGCTCTGAAATTCTTGCTTCAGCCTATCTGATTTCCTTTGTAGAAAGCAAGGTGTTTACATTCTCTGCACTGACAAGAACAGAGTAGGTGAATGATAAATGCTGTATAATTGTGTGCTGCTCCTGTTATTATTATCTCTGAAGATTTTAATAACTGACATCATTACAGAGAAGTTACCCTGTGTCTAGGTAAGCACAAAAGCTGTTTGCTAACATTGGACTGCCATTGTTTGCATATTAATTGAGAAAAGTTTTAAGGTTTTTCTGGACTCTTTTGGTCATGCTGGTATAATGACTTTGCTTGTTCAAGCTACTTATTTCTAATTTACTTCTGGTTTGTTGTCTAGGGTGACAGCAACTCAAATTTCACACACTACAACAGAAATGCGATCTTCACTTGTTAAAGGAGATACAGAAAGGCATGTGATTTGTTTTTACAAGGCAGAACTGGTTTTTACTGGTGCTATAAACCATGTAGAATGTGGTCCAGAAAATCTGCTCTCACAGAAGCAGAGTGGAGCAAAGCAATCCATACTCCCTCTGCATTTTCGAATTATTCTTTCTGGTCTGTAGGAATCAAGGAAGGTACGGAGCAGATCAACCTGTTGGATGCAGCAGGGAAAACCTTAACCAGCACAGAAGTCCTTAAGGACTGTCTCAGTGGACAGCTTGAGGGGTCCCTCTTTTCAAGAAGAAAGAGGAAGACGGAAAGATTTCCTTCATGCTCAATTGAACAGAATCAACTACATGAAAAACAGTATGGGACAGCTGCCCTCTTTACTCCTTTTATGTCCTACTTAATTCTCTCCTCTTGCCTTAACTGTCTCTTGACACATCCCTTTGCCAGCCCATGCTTCTTTAAGGTATTTTTTCACCCACTCTACCCATGCCAGGGTTCCCCCTCCAACTCCAATGTCTGGCTTGTCTAATTTAATCACCGCTCTGCTCTTTTCAAAATATTTCTTCTGCTCCTCCTGTATATTCACAGGCTCAAAGTCAGAAAGTCAACTCTCTAACATGAGCTCCATGGCCTGTCTTACTGTAAAGACTTTTCCACTATGTTACTTCACATCCATATTCTCTCCGGTAACCTTCCCTTAGCTCAGAAAGAGCTGCTTCTTCTTTCTTATGTGAAGTTTCCCACTGCCTTTGTGCAGGATTGGTCAAAGGTGCTTGGAGGAAGGGAAGGCATTGTTATTTTTCTCCCACACATTTTTTTCCTCAAATGAAATAAGGATTTTCTTTTCACTTCTTGTTTATCCATAGACAATATTGAAGTTCTGGACAAAAACTGAAATATTAAAATACTCATCTTGATTACTGAACTGTTTTCATTTGCACAGGAGCAGTGCTTCCTGGGAGTTACAGCTGAAGGGCATGATGTTATCATTCTCACTCATGTGACTGAACAATAAAGTTCATTATCTTTTTTCCATGTCACAGCAAACATTTATGGAATGGCCAACTTTTCTAAACACTGTGCTCTTCACACATTAGCTCTTACAGCTGTAGCTTCTTTGGGACATCCCTCAGAAGACCACCAGAATAAGAAGGCATGGGTAAGACTATGCTATTTCACATCTCTGGCATATGACTGCAGATCTTCCCTCTGCGGAAATCAAAAGATGGTTAGGACCTGAGTTAATTAAGCAGAATGAGTTCAATTACCTAAGAATATACCATAATTTGGAATAAATATTCCTCTAAAGCATCATATGTCTTTCCACCCAGTCTGTCCTTTCACACAACAAATTTCTAAGAGAACATTCAGCAGCAGAAAAGTGTGGGTTTGATTTAGTATGCACAGGGGAAGAAATAATGTATATCACATGCAAATATGATAGCAATGACCCTGATTCAGAATGCTTGTTATTTCTGGAGTTGGCATATGATTCTCTCTAGCAGCAGGCATAATGATTTCAATAAATTGGCTCCTAATGCCATGGAATGAACTCTGATTTGCGTTAGTTTGGGCAGTACTTAGAAATTTCATTTTAATTTTTTTAATCAGTTTTATAAGACATTGTATATTAATTCAGCTTCATGTTTGAGTTTTTAGCAATGCTAAGGACACAGTCTGGCATATAAATTCAGGTTTTGTTGCAAAACCATGTATTATTAAATACAGAAGTGCAAGAAAAAAAGACCTCAAAGATATTTCTCTCGTGCTAATTAACACAGAATACTTTTTTTATTTAATTCCTAATTCTGCATTTTGGAGAATACTTCATTAGTCATTATAATAAAAAGCCATTTCTTTTTATGCAGAAGTGCTTTGAAAGACATCGAGGATAAGGACTATACTTTTGGCCTCAGTGCAAAAGCCTGAAACAAAGAACTTAAGAAGTCAACAGAAAGACCCTCACTGACTTTACTAGCATTAAAAAGAAGCTCCTAATGTATTAACAACACAGGTCCCAGTTTTGCAAACAGCTACCTGCAAGGAGACACCTGAAGTCCATGTGAAGCTCATACATGAAGTTTTCTGCAGTATCTGTATGAAAGGCCTCTCCCTACATTAGAAAGAACTTGGACTGCTTTGAGTCCAAAAGCCCCTCTCCATCATCTTTGAAAGATCATGGAGGACAGGAGAGGTGCCCAAGGACTGGAGGGTAGCCAATGTCACTCCAGCCTTCAAAAAGGGCAAGAAGGAGGACCCAGGAAACTATAGGCCAATCAGCCTCACCTCCATCCCCAGAAAGGTGATGGAACAGTTCAACCGGGAGGTCATCTCCAGGCTTGTAGAGGAAAATAATGTTATCAGAAGTAGTCGACATGGATTCACCAAGGGGACTTCATGCTTGACCAACCTGATAGCCTTCTATGATGGTGTGACTGCTGCGTTGATGAAGGGAGAGCAGTGGATGTTGTTTATCTCAACTTCAGTAAGGCGGTCGAGAGCATAACGTCCTCACAGGTAAGCTAAGGAAGTGTGGGTTAGATGAGAGGACAGTCAGGTGGATAGAGAACTGGCTGAACGGCAGAGCTCAGAGGGTCGTGATCAATGGCGCAGAGTCTGGTGGGAGGCTTGTAACTAGCGGTGTTCCCCAGGGGTCTGTGCTGGGTCCAGTCCTGTTCAATATATTCATCAATGACCTGGACGTAGGGACAGAGCGTACCCCCAGCAAGTTTGCTGATGATACCAAGCTGGGAGGAGTGGTTGATAGACCAGAAGGCTGGGCTGCCATTCAGTGAGACCTGGGCAGGCTGGAGAGCTGGGCTAAGGGGAACCTCATGAAATTCAACAAAAGCAAGTGTAAGGTCCTCCACTTGGAGAGGAACAGCCCCATGCACCAGTACAGGTTGGGAGCTGACCTGTTGGAAAGCAGCTTCACTAAGAAGGACCTGGGAGTGCTGGTGGACAGCAGGCTGATCATGAGCCAGCAAGGTGCCCTTGTGGCCAAGAAGGTCAACAGTATCCTGGGGTGCATGAAAAGGATTGTGGCCAGCAGGTCGAGGGAGGTTATCCTCCCCCTCTACTCCATCTTAGTGAGGCCACATCTGGAGTACTGCACCCAGTTCTGGCCTCCCCAGTTTGAGAAGGACAGGGAACTTCTTGAGCAAGTCCAGCAGAGAGCTACGAAGATGAGCAGGGGACTGGAGCAACTCTCTTATGAGGAAAGGTTGAGAGACCTGGGTTTGTTTAGCCTGGAGAAGAGAAGACTCAGGAGGGGATCTTATCAATACTTATAAATATCTAAAGGGTGGGTGTCAAGAGGATGGCACTGGACTCTTTTCAGTGGTGCCCAACGACAGGACAAGGGGCAACGGGCACAAGTTGGAACACAGGAAGTACCACCTGAATATGAGGAAAAACTTCTTTACTGTGAGGGTGACAGAGCACTGGAACAGGCTGCCCAGAGTGGTTGTGGAGTCTCCTTCTCTGGATATATTCAAAACCCACCTGGATGTGGTCGTGTGCACCCTGCTCTAGGTGTATCTGTTCAAGCAGGGGGCGGTTGAATGAGATGATCTCCAGAGGTCCCTTCTAAGCCCTACCATTCTGTGACTCTGTGATTCTGTGTGAGTGAAGGACACTCTGAGTCATCTCAGCACCCAAGTATCTCATTCGTATTTTCAGTTGCTTTTAGCTAAGGGTGGTGACAAATATTGCAGATGAGATAGACATGGACTTCAAACTACCTGGGGCAGGATTATTATTGTTTGGTGTTTGTAGAGCATCTTGTACACAAGAGAGGCCTCAAAACAAAACTGGTGCTCCTTCTAGACAAATCAGGAATGATGTTAATGTCCTGATGCAGAATACCTGCCTCTTGGCAGATTCTGTGATTTTGTGATTCTGTGTATATATAAGCACAGCACTAAAAACATGCTTAATTTAACAGTCAATGGGACTTCTCACATGCTTAAAATTAAGCATGACTTTATGTACACTGCCAAGCAGGGATAAAATTACATGCTTCAATGCTTTCCCGGATTGGTGCATTAGTCAGAGATTTAGTTCCAGGAGTAAGCTTTTCTTGATTAAAATCTAATTCTCGATGCTATCAACAATTTATGTAATAAAATCAGAAAATTATGTTGGAGTTATGATAGAAATTAAAATGCAGCTGTAACTTTAAAAAGGTTCTTGCATCGCTGTGATAAAACTAACACATTAAAGAGCATCATTTAGAATTCTAGTTGTTTGATCTGCCCTGTTTACTACATCTCCCTCCCTCCATAATCAGCTTTCCCAGGATTCCCATGAAGATGACTCATGAGTAGCAGGTGGAATCTCTAAAATTATATGAAGCAGTTTGACAATTAGGTCAGTTACTGAAGTGGTTGAGTATGGATTTAGGAGCCTGATTCTAGGCTGTTTTTTAGAAATATTACAGGTAGATATAAACAGTTATAAAGATTGTTATCTGATCATTAAAATGTGAGTACAAATTATACTTTCTCATCAATGTAAAACAGGACTTTACTGCAAGATTATATAGGCCCATCTGTCAAATATTTGTCTAAGTAGTAGGAGAGAACTGATTAGAGAGGCCATATAAAGCTGTCAGTCATTTAATAGCTGTTTTCTTCCAATTAATCCCAGATTAGGTAAACGGGTTGCTTATACAAATCTTTGAGAACACATTCTCTTAAAGGTGACCTGCTCTTCTGTGTTGCTCTTGTTTGCTAAAATGAAGGACAAGGATGAACTTTTGGCAGTTGTTCATCTCTCTGGTAATTAAGTTCAAATCGCAATAAACTAATGGTGACAGATTTCCTTCCCCTGAATATTTTTGTGGCTTGTTTCTTCCTACTGCTGTTTCTTTCAACCTGCTGATGCAGTTTCAAATGGCCATGAGATACCGTGGGTCAGAGCAGGTTTAGATGCTGTATGAGGTGTATGGGGAAGGGAGAAGTGTTTTTCTGTAGGACTTAACCAGGAACCACTACTGAGACACATCTGAATGATAGAAGAGTTGCCTTCCAGGAGAGATTTAAATGACAAAATAGTCACACTTTTTGGTCAGACCAATTCTAAAATTCTCCTGTTCCTCCCACTGTGCCATTTCCTCTTTACTTTTCCATCCATGATCAGTAAGAACAGATGTGGAAAGATATATTCTTAGATTCTCACATTGTCCTTTTGAGCATACACCACTGTCCTCTGAACCCTGAAGACTCTTAAATTATCACTGTGAACTTGTACACCATTTCTTCTTGAAGTGTAATGGAAGACCCTACAATACCACAGCTTCTCTTTTGTATAAATATCTCATGCAGATGATGTGCATTGTCTTTCTGCAGCCACAATGCATAAGGTGCCCTGCTGCTTCTGTGTGCACGCAGATTTTCCTCCTTGCAAACATCCCTGAGGGCTTGCTGCATACATACTTTCTCATGCCTCTGAAGGTGCCAAGGCACAGGATCGTCAACAACAGTCCCTTTCTGAATTAATTTTTTTAACTCTTTTTTCTCAATGTCCTTCTGTGTGTTGCAGTCAAGATTACTTCATTTTCTGTTGACACTAAAGGCAAATTTTACAATGGTGCGTTATATGGGCATGTCACATAATCACTAACATAGTCATGTTTCATTTCTGAAGGAAAACAGACAGTACTACATCTTCCTGTGTACTGACTCTTCCCAAGTCAGGATATGAAGGGTGAGACTTGGATGGCCATTGGTACAGCACAGGAGAGTGGCTTATCTAGGGTGGTGCAATACTTTCCATCCTCTCTTCTGCAACTGGTTTTACAGTGTAGGTAAAATATCTCTGCTTCACTCATCTTGCACAGCTCCAGCCTGAAAATTTGGGTAGACTAGTCCCAAAGAGACTCCACTTCAGAACTCTACATGCCTGGGATATCACTCATGTCATTTAAAGACAAAAAGGCTCCTTATGATTAACCAATCTTACTTCAAGGCAGAAAGTCTACGATGTATGTCAGTCTTGCATCAAGCAATATCTCTTTTGCTAGTGTCAGTCCTGCGTTCCATAAAGGCATCTCTGAAGATGCTAAAGGCAAAACTTCCTTCAGGAGTCTGTTTCTCATCCTCCTTAATCATCCTTGGTGTCATAAAAATACATTTTTATTTTTCAGCTGAACTTTGTCTGTCTTTGTTTCCTGAACTGAGATTCTCGCTATGCCTTTCTCATAAAGACAAAGAGTTTTTCAGTTTCTAATGTTTTTCTCTATTAACGGGCACCTCAGTCACTTTTTCTCACCAAGCTTAGTTTGAAGTAGATGTTGGGGTTTTAGAAAACTGGAACATTCCTATTCCACCATCCTTTAGGAATAAAAGACTGATGTATATTGGTTGTATAGAATTTGCATAGATACTAGCCCTGCTCCTTTCCATACAGAAACAAGTGTTAGAATGATTTGGAGGAATTTTTTAGGAATGCATTTTCATTTCACTACTTATGTAACTGCCCTTTTACCTTTTATAACAATGGTCCAGTAAGAGAAGAATCTCATTTCCTACTGATCTTTATTTCATATCAACCCTACACTGAAAATGCAGGAGAGTCATCCTAAAATGGCAACATGATGCTCAGCTGTGTGATGTTCACACACTGGGGAACAGGAAACTGCCTCTCTGGTATAGCAATTTCCTTGCTTTGCCAGTTGTACTCTATCCACCTGTGGGAACTCCTGTTTGACATCTGGTTTGTTTCTTAGGACATAACTGCCCCCTGTTTATGTAGGCCAGGGGCTAGTCCTGCTGGAGTACAGCCCTGTGTTTGCCTGTGTGTGACTTCACATCCTTGTGAATTTGTGGCTTTGTATGAAGTATAATATGCACCTATTATTTTATAACGGTAGTTGTCACCTGTCTTAAAGATATGATTTGTGAGTAATCCTATGTCATTTTCAGAAAAAAATTGGCCACAGTATGCTCCAAATAAATTAGAATGTCCGTTCCACCCACAATACAGGTTTTTCTTCATAATCACAGATGCTAACTGAATGTGCCTCAAGAATGTTACTCTGGTCTTAGCAATGTCAAAAGATGATGTTCCTGGTAACGCTATGCATATACTTAATTGCTTTTAGTAATGTCTAATTCATTCCATTGTTTGTGCTCTTGCCATTCTTGGCACTAATATTGCAGAGATTGGTCAGACTGCTGTTGTTTGTCCTTTCATTTTGTAGTCAAAAGCCTCCAATAATCAACGTCTTCTCACACATGGTTGCTGAATTTACCACAGTGGTTCCTGACTTTCTCTTCTTGCACTTGAGAAGTGCTTGTTAGTGGAGAAAGAACTGACATATTGTTTATGCATACAAAAGTCCTACGGCATAACAACTAATTTAAAG
This sequence comes from Morus bassanus, assembly GCA_031468815.1. Taxonomy (NCBI): domain Eukaryota; kingdom Metazoa; phylum Chordata; class Aves; order Suliformes; family Sulidae; genus Morus; species Morus bassanus. Next base: position 21,475,877 of record CM062570.1, read on the forward strand.
TGACTGAAATTAACTTCATGTAGCAAAACATAAAATCATAATAAAATCATCAGACCTAACAGAAACCTTTCAGACTGATTTCCTTCCCCTAAAAAAAAATAGGATTTCATCAAAACATCAAAATGGTTATGGCTTTTTATAATATTAATAAAGTTTTCTAATTGTTCATGAAAATCATTACATAAAACATTTCTATTCAACTTGACTTCAGATTTTTAAGAGGAAGAAATGCCCACAGACAGCAGATGCTGTCTACATTTTGATTAATGTCCTGCATGTGTCTGGATAGCAAGAGGTGAGCAAGGTGCAACATAGGACTCTTCTCAGTCAGTCTGCTGCACAGTAATTTTGTAGAGTGGAAACTAACCAGCCCCAGGATGTTCATACAAAACAGAGATTTCTCAGTTTTAGAAGAAAAAATGAGGACAGACTCCTGAAAAAACTCGCTACATGCACCAAAGTCCCTGGGACAAAGCAGGGTGGCTATTCCTTACCAATCTGGGCAAGAGTGGTGCTGGCAAGACTTTTAGAAGCACAGACATACATCCCAAACCTTTTTCTTCCCTACTATCTTTGTACCAGTGGCCAAAAGCAGGTCCAAGGAAGAATGTAAGAGCAGTTAAAGGACAGAGGTAAATCCCCACAGTACTTTCTGAGGCTCCAGCCATGTGTGGCATCAAGTCCTAGTGAGCATGGAGCGGTATCCTGGTGTTTGAGCTGGGAGCCCAGCTATCCTGTGCTCTTATTGACTCTGGGACAAGAACCTGGTGAAACCAGTGCTCAAGCAAGGGGATGGAGAAAGGATAAATGGTGTTTGGAATGGCTAGGCACATGGTCTGGTACGCGAAGGGAAGGAAAGCTAGGGACTGAGTCTTGCCTGAGAAGAAGAGGTTTGGGACAGAGATGGCAAAGTCCAATTTGAACCTCTCCATCCCGGTTCCTTCTCCTTATCATCACCAACCAATCCAATGGATTTAAGCCTCTACATCTAAGCCAGACCCTTAAATAGAGATTTGTGTGTATAAATGCCTTACATGATGATTTTCTGCATGTAGCATGTTATGAATAAGTTTGGCTAACTGATTCCAGTGACAAAGACAAACTAAATTTACTCTTCACTTTCTTTGTTAGTTCAGCAACTGAATTAAAGACTGCTATGAAGGATGGCTTTCATTCCAGTGCTTCTAATCTATAAGTCAAAAAGTGAATTACTGCCTGTCAGTAGTATGGCTACAGATTTAACACTGCTCTTGGCAACAATTTCCATTGTACAGTGCAAGTAACAGTCTGACACTGGTAATAATTTCATATATAATTCAATAAAACTTATAGCTGAAACTCAGAGAGATTAATGAATTTATATTTTTGGTGGTATTAAGGAAAAAAGGAATTGGGAGGCACTGTTGAGGATAAAATGGATTTGTAGTTCTGGTAAATGAACTTCAATTGTGTAATACAAAGGGCAGTTCAGAAATGGGCCCAAAAATTACAAAATAACATCAGGCCTTTTCTTTTTGCTTCTATTTTACAGTATGAATTTTGGTCTTTTATGTAAATAACATGATATTAAAAAAAAGAGATGGCAGCATCAGCTCTACAAGCTTTTGTAGTATTGACAGAAAAGGAGTAGATGGGGAATGAACTCAGGTGTCTTAAATAGGAAAAAAAGAAAAACTTTACTCACTGAACAACAAAAGAAGTAAAATGTCGCAAACTTCTTTCACCAAAAACAACCTGATGCAGTGAATTTCAAGCATATACATTTTCACCACTACTCAGAAAGCATTGAAGCCTTATAACTTCAGCACGCACTGAACTAAGACTTATTTTAGGATCTATACTGAACTCAGACTTGGAAAGACCTATTTCCTTGACAATTCAGAAAAAGAGTTCATGTCTTTATTTTTAAGGCTCTGTTAGGCCCAATGCAGTTCATTTGGTCTCTTAGGCAGGACTTAAGCTGGATGGGCAAAGAAAAATGCTAGATAAATAAATAGATACAATCAGCTTTCCAGATTCTTGGGCTTGCTTAGCGTTTCACTGTATGTTTCTTTTCAAAAAGTCATTGCAACAGCAGAATGGATTGCTCAGTAAAAACTGACATTTAGAAAGAAAAGGAGCACATCTTTAACTGTCTGTTCATAGCAAAGGCATAAATACATATCTCCTTAGGCTCAGCCAGCCTTCTGCTTTGCTTTTGTTTCTAAATATGCGTGTAAGAAAATATCAGTTAATTTCAGAATTTCAAAACCACAACAATAAAAATGAATTTTATAGCTCAGACAGAGTGTTTTGTCTCAACAGGTGTCAAAGGTCTCTGTGTTTTATGCAGGTGTGATTCACGACTGCTGATTCCCTCTGTGCACTTGGTGTTGCTGGGTGCTAAGGTTTTGGGAAAGTGTGGCTTGCAAAGGCAGGACAGAAAACAAGGATTTAAAATCAAGGAAAATTGAATACTTCAGAGTTTTCTACAAGCCTGAAAATGTCTCTCTTTGTCTTCTATGTGTACAGCTCCTAGCTTTGTGCAATCTTGACTCTTGACTGCAGTTCCTGCTTAGGACTGTAATACTACATACATAACCTACTAGCTCCTACATAATCACTCTAACTCATTTTAAAAACACTGGATTTTTTGTACAGTAATTAATGAAGATTCCTTATGTCCTTCACTGTAAAACAGTTTTCGAGATCTGAAATCAGTCTTATGGCTATTGAATGAAGGCTTCTTCAATGGTCCAGCAGGATTAGTACATTATTGGGGAAAAGTGGCTGGAAAGCTGCCCGGCAGAGAAGGACCTGGGGGTGCTGGTTGAGAGATGGCTGAACATAAGCCAGCAGTGTGCCCAGGTGGCCAAGAAGCCCAACAGCATCCTGCTTGTATCAGGAAAAACATGGCCAGCAGGAGTATGGAAGTGATTGTGCCCCTGTACTCAGCATTGGTGAGGCCGCACCTCGACTACTGTGTTCATTTTTGGGCCCCTCATAACAAGAAGGACATTAAGTTGCTGGAGTGTGTCCACAAAAGGGCAACAAAGCTGGTGAAGGGTCTGGAGAACAAGTCTTATGAGGAGCAGCTGAGGGAACTGGGGTTGTTTAGCCTGGAGAAGAGGAGGCTGAGGGGAGACCTTATCACTCTCTACAGTTGCCTGAAAGGAGGTTGTAGTGACATGGGTGTTGGTCTCTTCTCCCAAGTCACTAGCAATAGAAAGAGAGGAAATGGCCTCAAGCTGCATCAGGGCAGGTTTAGATTGGATATTAGGAAAAATTTCTTTACTGAAAGAGTGGTCAGGCATTGGAACAGGCTGCCCAGAGAGGTGGTGGAGTCACTGCCACTGGAGGTGTTGAAAAAAACATGTAGATGTGGCACTTCAGGGCATAGTTTAGGAGACATGGTAGTGTTGGATTGGTGGTTTGACTTGATGATCTTAGAGGTCTTTTCCAACCTTAATGATTCTATGATTCTATGATTCTATGGTTCTGATTAGTGCTGTGAGGTTCTCACTTGGGTTACGGACTGAGAGTCCTCCCTCTTCACCTGCCCGTTATCTCTGAGTTTTACTTTCAAGCCAAGTATGGCTTGAATGCTGGCCACAGAGAAGTTGATGAAAGCTTTGGTGCACTGCAAGTAGGATTTCTAATCTTCAGCTTAATTTTGGGTGAAATAGGGTTTGTTTGCACCCTGCTTTCACTTTCAATTAGTGATAGCCCTGCTGTGCATTTTCTTGTTATGTGATACAACTGTAGGTTATCAATCCTACGATCGATACCATTTTGCAATGAAATCCAGAGCCTTTGATATCTTCAGCACTTGCCTGGACAAGAGCCTCAGAAGCCTGGTATAACTGTGAACTCCAGGCCTCCAGAGATCCCTTCCCACCCAAATCTTGCTTTGATTCTGTCAGGGATTTATGCATCACCTACAAGGAAAAGTTATTTAAGGTAGAAAGAGGTCTGTTCCTCATGAGGCATGCCAAGACTTTGCTTTATCAAGATCATAATAATTTTCACTGATGTAACTCACAGCTCAGCAGTTTTAATCTATTTTCACAGCTGGCAGCAGCACCAGGAAAACTGCAGAGATATTTCTAAGGAAAAGTGAGGTATGGCTCCAGTACTTTTGTGCAAGAAAACAGGTCAACAGAAAACCTGCTGAAAAGGTCAAAGCCCTGTTAAGCATGCACATAAAGGAAAGTATGACATTTACCTAAAATGTGACAACTAATGAGCAAATCTATCACCCTGAAATTAATTTGGCAAGGTGGTCACACTAATTTCACAGCGCTATTTGCCCCAAAGTAGCTGACTTGCTTTTTCTTTTTCATTTTAAATACAAAATCATGTAAAATAAGCAGAGTTTCCCTGAAGGTCCAATGTCACTGCATAAACTGAAGATATTTCAGTCTCTGGATTCCACAGGCAGGGTAGAAATGTGGTTCTGCCTAAGCAGGAAAATCTATCGTCAGTTTATAGAAATTAATACAGATAATTAATGTCAGCGTAAATACATCAACTCATAAAAAATGAGGATCAAGACTTGCAGGTTTTTTAGGCTACTCCCAGTTATCAATCCAGGAAACTGGGGGTTAGTTGGTATTGAAAAATAGGGCTGCTCAATAATTTGTTATGAAACACGGAAGCTTTTAAAGAAGAAATGTCAACAGTGGCAAACAGCTGTGAAAGCTGAGGCTGCAGCCCCAGTACAGACAGGTTCCAGTAGAAATACCCATGCAGGACATTCCCAAACTAGCTCCTTACTCTGCCTGTTCCCAGGACCCACACCATGTGGTCACTGCATTCTGACAGCATAACTACATGTAGCAATGTTGTCAACAACATTGGGACCTGATAGGTCTTTTAAAAAGATCATGCCTTGATCCTGCATGCAATTTCCACACTTCATACTGTATTTCTTTCTTCCCTGCTCCACCATGCATTCTGTCTTATTGTTCAAAACAGGGCACCTCACTTTTTTGCTTGTGTGTACTTCTCTTTCTCTCCCAGGGAGATGTAATTACCTTCTTTTACTCTATACAAGACACCTAATGCCAGAGTCAGATCTCGCCTTGCTCATCTAAGGGGTCTTTAAAACAGGGTAATTTGCATAGCACTCATCAGTCTGCCTTGCTTAAGGTTGCTATTGGGGGCAGAATTTCCCTTCTGGCACCTTGGTAACTCACCAGGTTATCTCAAGGACTTCAGGAGGAAGCTCAGGTCAGTTGTGTGACTCATTTCCCACTCAGCTTGTGAACCTAGTAGCTCAGAAAGCACATGGTGTGGACTGTACAAGACTGGCTGGGAAAGTGGAAGGAAGCACAACAAAATATAAATCTCTTCACCAAAATCTATGCTGATCTACCTGAAGCTTCAGATCAAAGTACTATCAGGATATTCACTCCAGACTTTTATCTGCTTGCAGCCCATGATGACCTGGAAGACAGAAGTACAGCTGATATCACTCCTGCAGGTCCCTTCTGACCTAAATTATTCTATGATTCTATCATATCATCTATGTTCTAATAATGCACTTGATGTGAAAACTCTATGAAGTACAAAAGCTTTCAGCATTGAAGGCCTGACATGGGTGGTCTCCTCATTGAACTGAGCAATGATTCTATGGAAAGGATAGGCTTGTCCCACTGTGAACTGAATTATTGTTAACGCAGTGATGACCTGGCATATCTGGCAGGTAATTGGAATTTTTCTTTCTCAGTATCAGTTTTATACCTCATTTGTGATCTTGGCAGACAGATGGCCTTCTGGCTTCTGTGGCAGAGCTGTAGGCATAATCATTCCTTACTTGATGGCTCAGCTTCATTAACATCAGTTGCATGCAAGAGGCATGAGTAAATGATTATATATTTCATGGCTGGTATACATGTGGTGTGGGCTGCAAGGAGTGGTGTGCTGAGAGGAGTAAAAGTTATAAGCATTACTTCCTCCCACCCCTCCTTAAGATCAGGAAGATTTTGTGACATGACCTTTATTCTCATGCTTTAAATATAAAGGACTTACTAGAGCAGACATCCCAACATCTGTATCAAATCCCAGACTTTCCACCTTCTCCTTCCCAGTGTCATTATTGGACTGCTGCCTCCTCAGCCTACCTGGAGACCATCCTCCTCACCCACTCAACCATGACCTTCAGGGCTCTACCACGTCTACCCTTTGTCCCACTGACTCCAGATCCAGCAGTGGTGTCACAAAGTTCAAGCCAAGGACACTGACATAGCTCCACCTGTGGAAGCTCGACGATGTGCTTTGCTGTTCCTTGTCCTTCACACTGGTTCAGGTCCCTAGTGAAGCATGACTGACTTGGGAATGTAGGAAAACTGACTGGGATCTCTCCAAGCTCCCTTTGAGTCTTTCTTTCTCTGATATTGATGCAACATATCACTTTTGAAGAGGATTGTGATATACTATTTAAGGTAGAGAAAGTGCTTCAGGCAAAAATCCATGTGAGAGGAATGTCAACCGAATTTTAGATGTGCATTCAGGAAACGCTCCCTCCCAGGAGTGTTTGATATACGCAGGTGGTCTGTTCAGAAGCACCGACTCTGTAGGATATGAAAGGTGAGGTACCTTTTAGTTTTGTTCCCTGCTGCTATGCACCCGATGGAAACAACAGGAAATTTGCTTGAGTAAGCACCTCAAGGCTGAGCCACTCATTTGTTAGCATCGCAGTAATGCAAGATCTTGCAAAGTCAGCACAGTGCACAAATGCATCCTCCTCTTCCTCAAGGCTGCCTTACATTTTACAGAACAGTTATCTGCTCCCCCTCAACAACCTGTGCAGCAAGGTGTCCATTTAAAAGGACAACATTACACCAAGCAACCAAACTTAACAGAAATATTTCTGGTTTTAAGGATACCTGATAATTAATTAATACCAGGTATCACCACATTCTTTGATAAGAGAACGTAAATAGCCCTTCCTGAGTGGTGTGACAACACCCAGCCTCTGCAGACCCATCAGTCTCTGAAATCATTAGCAGGGACAAGCAGGCTCTTTAAAACCGGTTTCTAGTAGCTGGATAAAAGTCATCAGTCCAATCTGCATTTTGCCAATGCCTCTTTTAAGGGAAAGAAGCCTGAGGGAAATAGCCTGAAAGAATGGCCATAAGGTGAAACGGAAGGATTATACCTTCTCTAGCTGTTCCTTACTGGCACTCTTTCTTTCAAATTCAGATGGCCATTTCTTTATCTCTTCATACATGTTGTAACTCTGAGTCTTACATAATAAGCTCCTAATAAGTGAACCTGTTATTTTCTCACCATTTTAAAATTTGTTTTTCTCTGCTTAAGCAATCTCCATGTAGTGGGTTGACCCTGGCTGGATGCCAAGTGCCCACCAAAGTTGCTCTATCACTCATCTCCTCAGCTGGACAGGGCAGAGAACATATAATAAAAGGCTCACGTGTCGAAATAAGAACAGGAAGAGATCATTCACTAATTACATGATGGGAAAACAGACTTAACCTCAGGAAATTAGTATAATTTATTGCCAATCAAATCAGAGAAGGGTAATGAGAAATAAAAACTAAATCTTAAAACACCTTCCACCCACCAGTCCCTTCTTCCTGGGCTTAACTTTACTTCTTGTTTTCTCTATCTCCTCCCCTCTAGCAGTGAAGAGGGATGGGGAATGGGGGTTGCAGTCAGTTCATCACATGTTGTTTCTGCCACTCCTTCATCCTCAGGTGGAAGACTCCTTACACTCTTCCCCTGTTCCAGCGTGGGATCCCTCCCACAGCAGACAGTCCTACATGAACTTCTCCAAAGTGGGTCCTTCCAACGGGCTACACTTCTTCATGAACTGCCCCAGAGTGCATCCCTTCCACAGGGTGCAGTCCTTCAGGAACAGACTGCTCCAGTGTGGGTCCCCTGTGGAGTCACAAGTCCTGCCAGCAAACCTGCTCCAGTGTGGGCTCCTCTGTCTCCATCAGTCCACAGGTCCTGCCAGGAGCCTGCTCCAGCATGGTGTTCCCATATGGTCACAGCCTCCTTTGGGCATCCACATGCTCTGGTGTGGAGTCCTCCACGGGCTGCAGGTAGATATCTGCTCCACTGTTAACATCCATGGCCTGCGTCACCATGGTCTTCACCATGGGCTGCAAGGGAATCTCTGCTCAGGCGCCTAGAACACCTCCTCCTCTCCTTCTTCACTGACCTTGGTGTCTGCAGAGTTGTTTCTATCACATATTCTCACTCTTCTTTCTGGCTGCATTTGTGCAGGTTGTTTTTTTTCCCCACCTTCTTAAATATGTTATGACAGAGGCACTACCACCATCACTGATTGACTCAGCCTTGGCCAACAGTGGGTCCATCTTGGAGCTGGGTGGCATTGGCTCTGTCAGACGTAGGGGAAGCTACTAGGAGCTTCTCATGGCAGCCAACCCTGTAGCTCCACTGCTATGAAAACCTTGCCACACAAAACCAATATGCCCCATCAAATACATTACCTGCAGGGTATAGATAATTTTGTTCTGTCTAAAAAAAAATAAATCTTCCTCAATGTAGTCTGGCCCAGGTGTTGGAGACCTTCCTTCTTAAAAAGATCCCTCCCCCTCCAAAAAATGTTCCAGTGATATGGCTGAATGGTATGGGACTGTGAAACTGGAAGTTTAATTTTAAAAACTTGAGTCCTAATGGCCATGAAAATATATAAAAATGAATGGTTCAGTTTTACAAAAGCACTCAGCATCCAATGTGCTTGAAGTAACTTTCTGTTGCCAAACAAGTAATTTGGGCATGAGGATATTCAACAATTTTGACACTGATACCAAATAGATTTGGAAGCCTAATCACAAATTTAGGAGAGAAATTTTCAAATGTGTCCACGCCATTATGTACCCAAGACTTTCTTCAAAAGTCAATGGAAGTACAATTCCCTTTTGATAATGAAATAGAGATGTTCAGTTGACTCGGGCACTTTTGAAAACTTCACTACTAAAGGGTCACTTTAGGTTTTTGTATTTAAAAATCTTGGCTAAGATAATTCAGATGACTAAATACAGAGCATAGGGAATAGTTTTTGGAAAATGTTGGCCATAATCCCTTAAAGCAATCTATTACATTATAATTTCTACAGTGGATGACGTCACCTCTCTTTGACTCATCTTGATGTAGCTGTTATGCTTGAAGCGAATTTCATTATTAAGCTATAGAAGGTTCCCTCATACATCAAACCTGACAGAAGGGCTGGCATTTCCCCCCATCATTCAGTCTTTCATTGTCTCCACATGGAGCCAATCAGTTGAAAGACTGTATCCTCCAACAGCTCAAATTGCTGTTACTCTCCACACAATGTCATGTTGTTCCCATAATTCCAACTGCCTCCACTGTTACCATATGCTACCGGCATTTGACAAGGATTTAGTCTTTTGGCATAACTGTCTTCTGTGACTTTTTATGTAAAACATGATTCCTTGCATTCTCTGTGGGCCACCGAGAGGAAATGTTGTAAGCAATGTTAAAAAAAGGAGCACGCTGGCAATACCAACTCCTCATTTGTAATAGAGACTGAGAAAATCTGATAATTAAAATGGGAGATAGGTAATTCACTGCTCTGATGTTGGCTTAAGTTAACTTTTGGTTCTCAGTGTTCATGTAATACAACAAGCCAATCACTTTCCAAACAGCACATGTTGTGGTAATACAGAAAATCCTGGAGCTGGAAGGTATATCTTCATGACACAGCTTAGAAACTATTGGGAGAGTGCAGAAGTATGTTAGTCAGTCTGTTACTTCATGAATCCTAAGAATATCTGGACCCTATTTCACCTCAGTTTGCTGATGACCCATCACTCTTTTTCTATGCTGCCTTCTTTATTCATGCTCATGTATATTTGTAAGACACCTGAAAACATTTGTCTCATTGGGTGAGTTCATATAGATCTTTTACCTACAGCCTGGAGTTTGGTACTTACCAACTTTGGACGGAAGCATAGGTATAGCATGTGCACTACTAATGGCTTGGCCAAGGTTCCCCCACTAGGGGGTTTCTTCTTCCTTGCTAGTTACTTTCATGTCTTCCAAGACAATAAAGTGATGAGGAAGCTCAATAACCAGTATAGTACTATACTGTCTGCAGCACTGGCTGGGTAATGATGAAGAGCTGTAAAATTATCACAGGACAGTATTTTGATGTGCATATATAACTAGGTATGTGTCTGATATACAGCTGTTCCACCTCTGCTGCCTCATTTCTTTATACATGATGTCATCCAGTAGATGTAAATCCAGCTTTAGGCCAATTTTTCTAAGAGGTCCATCACTTGCCATCATGTCCTTTCCTTTAAGGATACCACAGGTAGCTTAAATGTTATATAATGGAAAACACATCTAGAAGAGACTGCTAAAGGCCATCCAATGTGGTAACTGTCTTAAATATGATCAAATATACATAAACTATTTCCAATAACTCTTTGCCTTTGCTCTTCTTTAAGATTTCCAGTGGTGTAAATTCAACAACCAGTCAAGGCAAGCCCTCATAGGGCTGCACTCCCCATTCTGTCAGAAAGCCCTTCCAAACCATCTGCTACATTGAAACAAAGCAACCTTTCCCATTCTGGTTATAATGGCCTTCCTTGGCATTCTCTGATTAAGCAGTCAGTTTTTCCTTATAGGTCATATTTACTGATCATCGGATCTTTCTGATTTCTATCCTCTGTATTCTCCCCAAAACGAGGTCCTAGACAGGATGGCTTTTAATTTGTAGAAATTGTAATAACTGTTATAACCATTTACACAACTCTGTGGATCCACTGTCATGGTACTTGCACTATCGTTCTGAGCAGAGCTCAGCATTATTCCTTCCGCTGCATCTACTCTGCATAGAGAGGTTTTGCCAAATCCACCTGCAAGTTACAGTTTAAGCTAAAAAATAATATGAAAAAGAAAAAAAAGACTAAAAGTGCAAGCATGATTTGTCTTAATAAAGTATTCACAGTTTAGGTTACTTCTATCAACCAAGGAAATAATATGAAGTTACGGAGTCTCCAAAGGAAAAATTCCACTTGTCATTACTATACAAGTTCCTATGAAGGAAAACACTATGTAATAATTTATTCAGGCAATTATAAGCTAGGGAGAATTGCTTCTCCTTATTGTTATTTGTATTACCCTCGTGTCTGAAGGCCAAAGGCATTTTATATATGTGTGAGCGCGCGCATATTATGTGTGTATACATATATCTGAATGGTTAAACAGTCAGGAAGAACTACCTCTATTTTCATGATCCTAAAAAAAAAGTTTCTAAAAATCTGGTGCTGCCTGCAGTGCACATACATATCATAACATCAGGGCCATAGAGAAGCTTCATTCTTAGTCCTCCTCCATCATCACAGCCAAAAACTCACTTTACCTCTTTGGTTCTGCTGCAATAAGGTCATCCTTTGACTCATAAAAATCATCTTTATTCCATACCTTGATACACTTATACTGAAATATTTTCCACTTAGCTAAGAAAATACAGAAAGAGGTAAGACAATGAAAATTAAGTCCTATTTATGCAATAATAACCCTTCTCTTCTTGCATTCTTTTTTCTTTACCTCTGGCAAAGCTTCCTGACTCAAACCACGTTTGAAGCCATTTTCCTTTGAAACAAAACCCCGTCCATTATAAAAGATAGAAAAGCAAAGAAGTTGTCAGAGGAAAATGGGGGAGAATAGCTGACATGGTAACCTCACAACGGGAAGATTGGTGGGTGCATTAAAGAAATACAAGGCCAAAGTCTCATAGACCTTGTGATCCCAAAAACCTGAATTCTCTCTCCCCTGCTCTGATTTCATTCACAAGGCTACCACTGCCAGTACAATTTGAGGGAAAGGACCCCATGCTGGGGAAACATTTGTACCTGAGATTACCAGAACCAAATTTGAAAACCATTGCTTAGAACTAGCCAAACCAATCCAATTGATAAGACTGCAAATACTTGTCATGTCATTTTCATATAGAAAATCATTTGCATTGCAAGCCACCAAAACCAAGCAACTAAACGGTTAAGTCATTCATGACACTCATCTATATTCTATTACTTTATTTCCTCTTTTACTTCCAGTTTTCTCCCTTTTATATATCTCCAAAATAGTTCAAGATGCAGCTTTTATTCTAGCTCTGTGTATGGTTTATAACTTCCTGTGTTTACAGAATTAATAGGAGGCTTGTGGCTTTCATAAATTATGTGATGTGTAGTGGTGGTCTTGGCCTAAATTAGTGAATTATAATCACTGATTACAAATGGAGAGACTTTTTTTCCAGTTTGAGTGTTTTATATGAGCTCTGTTGTTACTGATTGTTTTAAATTTAGTCCTAATAGCAATTAAAACCTAAAATCTGCATAAGGGTTCAAGGGTACAATTTGGAGACCTGACCAAGAGGTTGGTTAGTTATGTGGAAAAACATGCATAGAATAAGATGGTACTGGAGCCAATCCCCACAAGACTGATTCTTGAGGAACATCTCTAAAAAGATTTAAATTACAACAGGATACGGTGTTTACTTGGTTTGACATGTTTATCTGTCTCCAACCAAGCCTTTTTTGTCTTTCTAGAAACCCCCCCTGTAGCAGGCTTTCACTAACCTTCCGTCATCTTGCAGCAGGTGACCGGAGGAAGTTATTAGACATATCCATACCCAATATGCTTTTCTACAGAAAAGGCCAATCCAAGCTTCCTGTTTAGAGATCACTTCAGGCATGAAAACATGCAAGCACGTAATTCATGTAGTTTATTTCTTATTAATATAATACTGGCTGATCTCATTATTTATATAAATGCTTGATTTTTATTTGAGTTGTCTTAATCACTTGGCCTCACTGATGTTGTCTGCCAAAGAATAAAAAGAATAAAGCTGATTTCTGCTCTTTGTTAGAGTAGTGTAACCTGGCAGAGATGGCTTGCCTTCCCAGAGTATGTATAGCACAGAGTTTCAAAATTTCATGATCTGGAAGGTTACAGGCTAAATTGGTTTCAGCTAATTGAGGGTCTTCAGTGTCTGAGAAAAGAGAAAGTTGAAGGTTTAGCTGCTTATTACAAAGTCATCCCTGCTTCTTCAATAACTCATTTTGATATTTTGTAATTTGCAAAAATGCACCTGTGTGATCCCACAGGCTCTTAACTATTTTGTAATGACTGTGTATGAACAGATGGAAAATGTTTCAAATTTCTGAGAGAACTGCTAATGGGTGTCACCCGCTATTAGAAAAAACTCAGGTGGTTCCATTTTGGGAGAATAGGTATTGTCATAAGCCTCCTCATTTTTAATGAAATGTTTGCTCATTTATACCTTGATGGTAAGTTTAAAGTTGTCTGTACTAGTGAAAACAGATTAGAACTTGAGCTGGAAATTACTCACTGTTAAATAGTCCAGAACCTTAGATACAAACATTTCACCTGAAAATAACAAAAGCTTGTTGTATGTCACTTCAGTATGTGGGAAAGTTAATCACTGGAAAAAATTTAATTCCAGCAAGGTTAGACTTCTTTTTTCCCTCTTTCTAACAGATGCAGTAAGAAAAAAAAAGTCTGGCTTCTTATCTAAAAATCTAGAAGTACTTTTAACTGCACAGCAGAAAGGAAATGCTGTCCTATCTGAAAATTAATAATGTTGCTCTGTCCATCTATTTAGATTTTTATCCACCTACCCAGGTGAGATTTCGTACTATTTCTGAGCTCCCTCTAGCCTCAGACACCAGGATCTTCCCATGAGAAGGAACTGAGGTATGAAAAGATAAAATGAAACTCAATAAATAAGTTTTCCCTCATATTTCTTGCTGGAGGGCAGAATTAGTACAGTGAACAGGGCTGAGAAACAGCTAAAGAGACCAAAATGTTTTCCTGGCTGTGAAATGAAGACTGGAGGGAATGTAGGCACAGAGGAAGACAAGTCATATTTTATAGAGTGGTACTAGTGGGATGCCCTTCCGTCTTTGTTTACTACAAAAGACAGAGTTAAAAAATATAGATTGTTGCTCTCTGTTCTGGTGTTGGCTCACATTACTAAACTGTGCTTTGATCATGCATGAGGCTGGATTAATAGATAACAACACCTTATTCCACTGTATCCAGGCTGATATTTTGGAGACTAAAATGTGTCAAAGACCCTCTGGACTACATCTGCCACTACTTCTCCAGGAACCTTATGCGTAAGGATGTCACAGGAGAAATAGGTATGTCAGTAAAAGTGAGGACCACTTCTCATGGTAACCAACAATGAGACAGAACATCTGGAATGAGATAGGATGGGAAAGTTTCCCTGCTAAAATAGCAACACCACCATCAGACCTCCTTCAACACTCATACCAGAACTGGAGAAGCTTTCACCCAGTTATTGTGATTTCTTTTAGGTGTCAGTGTTTCCAATTCAGTCTTCAATTTTCCCAAGAAAGTGGGCAAAATAGTAGCAGCCATGACAAGTAGGACAAAACCTGCAACAATATTTTCTCTACCTTTGCAATGCGAAGGATAGCAGGGTTTAGAAGAAGAAATTACTTTTCTCAGCTGTCCCAAGAAAGTACTGACTGCCTTTGCAGGCTTTCCCTGAATGACGGGAGGATTCAGGAGTTTATTCAGTGCCTGGAATAATGGGGAAGGTAGATGAAGGAGCCTGAAGGGAAGTGTTAAACACTGCAGAGGGTGGAAGAAAGGCTGAACACAGCAGAGTCAGGGTGGAATAGTCTCCTCATAAGTTTCTGCACTGCATGCATCTCCTGTGAACAACTTGAACATTTATACATTTATTTTGCTGTCACATACAACAACTCCAGGCATAGAGAACAGTCTCTATTGTGCAAAGTGCTATACAAATGCTATTTCCTGCCACAAAAAAATTTACTATTAGAACCATAAGCCCCAACTTGATGAACCAGACACTCTCCACAGACTAACTAGGTGAACCATGGAGCACAGCTAGCAATTCTCTATATCTAACTAAAAAAATTTCAAATGAAAAGTATATTTCTGTTTCTGCATTGAAAACTGCAAAGCAATTTGGTATTTTCACTTCAATCTGAGTGAAAAATTTTATAAATGTGTCCAATGCTGGTATGTTAACTTCCTTTGGTAAAATAAAAATATTCTAATGACCTCACTTTGTCCAGACCTGCCAACATTTCAGCATCTTCCCAGTTAATTACTTCCACAACAAGAAAAAATATTGCGAACCATCAGGCATTGCATGACACTGCAGCTCCTAAATCTGATGTGTATATTCCTCTGCAGTCAGGCTGAGTTTGTTTTAGGTTTACTTTATTTCAACTAATCTAACAGCAGAAAAAATAGAAAGCTTATAAACAGCTGGGATATGGCAAGTCCCTTATCTTGACTCATAAAAGTCACAAATAAACCAAAGAAAAACTATTCCGAAGGCACAAAAGAGCAGTTACTTTGCTTCTCGACAGTTCTGCACTGAAGGTAACAGATGCCTTTCTTTGAAACTAGTCTGCTGGAATTTCACAAGGGGGCCAAAAAAGTGGAAAAAACCCACAAAACCTCCAGCTGTCAGGCTCAAATAGCCCTGAAGTGGAGCTACAAGCTAGGGAGACAGAGAAACATGCTATAAACCAAGAACTGAGAATACTGTTTCAGTATCCATTGATAAAAGTGTTTTGCAAAGGTGCTCTTTTCCCAACAGCCACCTGGTCCAACAAGACCGTGGCTTTGTCCATCCATGTTTGATACTAAGTACTGAAAACAGTACCTTTCAAAGACAGGTTGCTTACCTCTCTAGCACCGTAACTCAAGTTCACTTTCAGACCAAGTGTGTACCAAAACCCATAGAAATGATGGCCCAAGTATGAGGGAAACTGGTGTTTTCAAATGGCACTCCAGCATGTGCAACAAAACAAATGCAGAGTCGTTCTAGCCATGCTGAGCCCCTGGACCACACCAGACATACACTACAGCAAGACTTACTGAGCACAAGCACTGCTTTCCACTTGGCAGGATTAACCATGATAAATGAGCTTTTTAAAACACTAAATGCTGGCATAAAGGATGGCCTGGCATGTTTAGTTCCCACCTGTGGGTTTATCTCTCATGCAGCTGGGATGAAACAGGGCAGAGCACCAATACAATCCCAGGCAAAGGGAAAGACTGCTTATTATAGAGCTTCTGCAGGAAAGATCCTCTTTGATTAAGAAGTTCTGCAGCTTTAAAGGCTTCTGCTCTCACAGAACATAACAAGTTTTCAGACAATATGGAAAAATACTAAAAAAAATCTCCAAGCCAGAGATGAATACTGTGTGTGGAATATAGAGAAATTGCATGAAAAGTTCTGTTGCAAACCTTCTGAGAGGACAAACACCAAGTTTGACTGCTGTAGATGACTCAATTAGCAGTTTCAAAAGGCTCTAAGAATCTAAAAACTTAATTTCTTTAACAATTGATAGGCTTCTTTTTCACTGGTTTTGTCCTGGAAATTCGGATTGTTTTAAGTACACAAAAGCAGGTCTCATCATGCTAAAACAGCAGCCAAAAAAAATTTTTGTAATTCTGGCAGCACTGTGAGGGAGGAAGTGTACCATCTTGTTGGGTTGGATGAGGAGCACATACACAAACAGTCAGACAGCAGCTGCATTCAGCTCATGCCCAGAACCTCAGCCTGTGACTCTTTGCAAATGACCTTTCCCTCTGCTGGTCTCAGTGGCTACTTTCCTCTTCTTTCTCTCTGCTCTTTTAAAAACTCCTCTCTCAAGTCTTCTGTGATGTTCTTGATGTCCCCTTTCTCAAAATTCCCTTCTTAAAGTCAAGATTTCTTTTCAGAGACGTATGTCCAGAAGACAAAATTAACATACCATATCCCCAAAATGAGGACAAATTAGGAGGCCTGAAGGTGAGATATTGCTTAATTCACACAGGAGTTGACTTACCAATAACACAATAATTTTTTAGAGAAATTGCTGTTCCAGTTATTGTTTTTCCAAGACTGGAAGTCAAAGAAAGCTTCTTCAAATAAAGATAACTTTCATAAATTTTCTTTTGAAATTTTATATGTGTTTCATATAAGCTTTCAGGCTTAACTGCAATGCTTCAGTTTGGTTACTAGTATCTGAAAAAAATCTAATCGGGAAACATATATGAGTCAGCAACCATGACAACTCTAGCAAAGCTGGAAGAACTGGAGTTTAAGCCAGTAAAATAGTAAGTGCTTTTATTACAGCGGGCTAAGAATCAGTAACAGTTCTCAAAATATATAACTGAAATTGATTTAAAATTTTTTGGCAGAGTAGAAACCCTGAAGGAATGATTGGATGTTAAGAGTCCTTTCTGTTCTGTAGGTATCAATTTATGTTTATATCAAACCAAGTAAAAAATTTGTTCATTTTTGAAGTTTGTCATAACGTGCTATCACTTACAGAGTGAAATGCATGTATATTGGGTTTACATGGCAAGGTTTTGGGGATGGCGGGGTGGGGCTGCAGGTGTGGCTTCTGTGAGAAGACACCAGAAGCTGCCCCCATGTTGAACAGAGCTAGTTCCAGCCAGCTCTGAGATGAACCCGCCACTGGAAAAGCTGAGCCCATCAGCAATGTTGGTAAAGTCTCTGTCATAATGTACTTAAGAAGGGGTGAAAAATGCTGTACAACAGCAGCTGGGAGGGAAGACTGAGAATATGTGAGAGAAACAACTTTACAGATGCCAAGGTCAGTGAAGGAGGAGGGGGAGGAGGTGCTTTAGGCACCAGAGCAGAGATTCCCATGCAGCCTGTGACGAAGACCATGGTGATGCGGATTGACCCCTGCAGCCCATGGAGGTTAACAGTGGAGCAGATATCCACCCTCTAACCTGTGGAGGACCCCATGGCAGAGCATGTGGATGTGCCCTGAAGGAAGCTGCAGCCTGTGGAGAGCCCATACTGGAGCAGGCTCCTGGCAGGAACTGTGGCTCCGTGGGGGATCCACACTGCAGCAATCTGTTCCTGAAGGACTGCACCCCATGGAAAGGACCCATGCTGGAGCAGTTCCTGAAGAACTGCAGCCCATGGGATGGCCACCAGGTGCCCACCAAGCCACTCTATCACTCCCCTCCTCAGCAGGACAGTGGGGAGAAGATGAAGAACTTGTGGGTGGAGATAAAAGCAGTTTAATAAAGAAAAACATGGAAGCAAAGGAAAACAAAAAGATTTTATTCTCTGCTTCCCATCAGCAGGTGATGTCCCACCACTGCCTGGGAAGTAGGGCCTCTGTAGCAGGTGGTCCTGGAGACAAATGCCTTAATAAAAAAATGACCCTGCCCTTCCTCCTTTCTCTTAGCTTTTATTGCTGAGTCATAGGTTTTGTGGTATGGAATATCCCTTGGGTCAGTTGTCTTGGCTGTGCCCCCTCCTACTGGGCTTTGGTGAGGGAGAGGGGTTGGAGAAACAGCCTTGATGCTGCAAGCACTGCTCAGCAGCAGCCAAAACTTTGATGTGTTATCAACACTGTTCTAGCTGCAAGTACAAAACATAGCACTATGGGCACACTATGAGGAAAGTTAACTCCATCCCAGCCAGATCCAATACATATGATAATATGTGATGATGTGTAAGATTTGATAATATGTATTTCATAATAAACAAAAATTGAAATGTGATGGTAAATGAATTGGAGAATTTTGAAAGAAGTGAAAAACATTCAAGAAATTATTTAAAAAAGAAAAACCACCGTGATTTGTGTTCATTACTTTTTTTACAAATTCACAAGCATTTTTTGTTTCAACAATGTTGTATCTTATAGAGGGTAAAAAAAAAAGTCAACATTTCTTTCCTTGGACTAGCTTTTCTATTTCTGCCAACATAAATTTTACCATTGGAATTTAGTCTGACCTTGTATCTAACTTTGGCTCTGATTTTTTGCAGACTAAACAAACTTGTTTTTCTCTTCTTTCCCAAATACTTTTAAACAATAAGAAAGGCATAATACAGATGTTAGCTGAGTACCTTGTCTCTGAATTAGCAGAACAAGTTCATACAGACCCTTGTTTGATCTGCTTGTCAATTTTTCCGTGAGAGAATAAACAAAGTGTCAGACTCCGTAGGTGCCTGATGGATTTATTTGTGTAACAGAGAAGCATGCAAAGCATGAGTTTTGCCAATTCCAGACATTGCCAAAGCATATTGTACAGGGAACTACAGCACTTTAATATTAATCATCCTATGATCACTGCAGTGCACTGGTTTGGACTTTACAGATATCTGATAGCCCAGTTGGAGTAGGATTGGTAGAAATCTAGGATAAATAGGCATTGAGGATGTGCTGTTTGACTGCATGGGGTGTGTGGTGAAGTTCAACACATCTGGAATGTGTTGGATTATTTCTGCACTGGCCATCTCAGCAACCATATGCAACAGGTCCCGAGAATCCTTGACACATCAAATCTATGTTTTGACAATCTAGACTTCAAGAATAGTGTCTAGGTTGTTTCCAGTCTGGCCAGATATTCACCAGCTCCCAGGAGAAAAAAGTGGATGACTTCCACAGAAAAACCTGCATGAGGGTGGGCACAATTGTGCTCTCTGGGCCTGGGTCTAAAAAGATCTGTCCTAAGCAGGTATGTTTCCTTCAAAGTATGTAGCCATCCCTTAATCCCTGCGAGATCAGGGCTGTATTTACCTACTGGACTAAAGCATTAGCAACATTTTGGAGTGGAAGGAGAAATGCATGAAGTGAAGAGATGAGAGAATGCATTGGTGAAAGTCCTCTGCACTATGAGACAGTATCACAAGCTACTTAGGCATCCAGCTGCAAAGCTGAGAAAAGCTCTGTGTAGCCCAGCAGTTTCCAATTTTGACATCAAAATGAAAAGCAAAAGGAAAATCATGGGGTTTTCTCCTTACCTCAACCCAGTTCTTGCTAGCTGCCATGAAATAATAGTACAGAAAAGACAGAGAAAGGGAGGTATTCCTCATAATTTCTTGACTATCCCTTATAACCAGGTATATTTTGTGGGAGACCGGAAAAAATATCTGCAGAGATATTTCAATTACATTTATTCATAGTGTTGAAACATTTTGGGTCCCTGGCCATGGATAGGGTGCCCTAGTGTACACCAACTGGACAACACATCAGAAAAAGTTACCTCTTCCAACTGATTTACAGTAGAAAGCAGATAAAAGGCAAATACAAATTGATTGGTGAGTACAAGGAAACAGTGAGACAATAGTAGTGTCAGTGGGGAGCTCAGCATACCAGCTGCTTGATTGTTTCAGATTTCAGATTGTTTGGGGTGCTTTCAGATTTTTTCACAGGCATCACAATAAAGGAAATCTTTGGGAAGGCAACGAAGATGACATTTTCATAGTATCTACAGCCAATTTCTCCCAAGTGTTAAGGAGTCACAATGGGAAAAAGTACCAAAAGAATTGTTTGAAAATTATTTTAAAAGCTTCAAAGGGTGTCTGGCATTTTCTTCACTAAAGGAATTTCAGATATCCTCTGATTTTCACCTACAGGACATGAACTAGCTTCGGTCCAAGTTACCATATATCCTGTCTCTGAAAAATACACGCCATAAAAAGTACATGAAAGAATACTTCCTCCTCATAGATCTGATGTAGAAGAAAAGGGAATATCTACACATTGTCTCCAGTTCCTGCAAATACCAAGAAACACAAAACAAAATGACAAGTTACAGCTCATTTTATCCATTTAAACTTCAGACCACCTAAATGCTATGATTTATAGGATAACATTACTTATTCTTTAGATGAGGTGCCAGGGAGTACAAGCCTCTTCCATACTAGCCTGCTGGCTGCTCCAGGAGCCCTAAAACTCTCACCTTTTAATTTTTGATATCTCCTAGCTTAGCAAAACATAATGAGAAGAATAGTGTCTTGTCAGGGAATACGCTCCTGCTTCCTAAGATTTGTAAGTACAGTAGAGTTATTTCAAAGAGTTTTTTTCCCCAAGCAACAAATGAATATTTTTTGGATTTGCTTTAGATTCTCAAGTAACCCTTAATAATCTTGTGCAGCAAACACCACCCTAAGTTTTTTTTCACTGCTGCCAAAGTTCCCAAAAAAAGCAATTCTTTAGTGTTTTGTACATCTCCTTTATAGGGTAAGTTTGCCATTCCTAGCCAAGAATTCCTGTTTGTCTAAAGCTGGGAGACAGACCTAAAAAGTTCTTTAAACATACATTTTCAGAAAAGAATCAATTTAATGTGCTTCAAGTCACCTTCTAGATTTTATAATATGTTGATTCTCCCACTAGGCAAGGATAAGAACTGCAAAATCAAGCAGTCTGATTCACAGAGAGATGAACAGGTATTTTAAAACACGAATAACCTTCTTTGATTTTCTGGATTAGAACATAGTGAATACAAGTCTCTCTGAAGGTCTCAAACCCTGCTTCTGAAATGAATAACTTGCAAACATTGGCCTTTAAGTAGTCTGCAGAATAAGTGCTGAAGCTGAAGTAGGCTTGAGATTTTCTTTTTATTTCTTTTTTTTGCACTATTGAACCCTGCCCACAGCCCTGACACAGGTTGAATGCAAGAACTTTGTGGAGGGTACTGTAAATTCTTTACAATCAGCTCATCAAGCACAGACCTTTTCATCTTCATGAGCTTTTGAATGCCGTTCTGCTTAAAGCAAAAACAAAGAAAACTGTGAAAGGAAGGACAAGGGTAGTAGGGCTGAGATAAACACTGTAAAATAAGTGACAAGGCAAATTTCAAGTTTTATTTTCTGTGCAGAACTCCTCGCTTAGCTGTAAAGGTGACATTATCTATTTGGATTTTCAAAGTCATTCAATAAATACAATTAAATTGCATTCAGAACAGGGTCGTAAGCAAGTGGGGCAAGATATAAGAAATATGAATTGGAGCCAGAGAGCTGACAACAGACCTTTCACCCCAGTACTTCTGAGCCCACCATTATGGACTTCTGCACTCAGAAAAGCTTGTGTTCCCTAGAGGTCATGCTTTTCTTGCTATATGATTCACCTTCCTATGAGAAAAGAAATGAGTAACCAGTGACATGAATGGACAGAGTGTCTCTGTGCTGCAATTTCTGCAAGCTGTCACAGCATAATTTCAATGGGATAGGTTGTCAGTATCTCTCCTGAAAGATGTCCTTCGCCATAGCTATAATGATATGGCCAGGAATGATGCCTCTAATACAAGCTTTCACAGTATTGGAGAGGGCAGGTAAACCTGACCCTTGCAGGCCAGGGCACCATTCTTCCAACTAAAATGCATTTGTTTTTTTCTTATGCTGGGTGAGATATTTTGCTACTGCTTTTAATTCTTGTAACCCCTCTCTTCTTGCTTGTCTTGCTGAGCTCTCCCTGGGTTTTACACACACTGTATCTTGATCCTCCTGGATAATGATGCTTTGCTGCTTCTGTGTTGTAGTCAGACTAGGAGGAAAGAATTCTATTTTTCCATAACTATTTCAGGAGGGGACCTCTGTTGCCTGAGGTCCTACAGCCCTAAAATGGTTCATCGGACAACTTTCTCCAAGACCCAAGAAGTGTGCATGCCCCATGTGAAAACAGTAAGAGAGGAACCTGGGCCTTGGGAAATGAACACTGACTCTCATATAGCACAGAATAAAGAATGACCACTATTTATACCTGGAAGGTCTTGTAAGCTGAATAACATGACACCTGCCAGCTCTTCACTACATAACTCTCCAGGCAGGGTGAGAAGGATGGCTGGTGTGTTCTACTGCTTGCAGCTTCTCTTATTACATACAAAGTTAGCTGCATATTGAGGAGTTTCCCCCTCCCCACCATGTGTGCATTTGGGGTGGTTTTGTGTGAAGGAAGCTGCAAGAGGGAGAGCAGCTCTGAGGAAGAGCAAAGAGAGCTCCGTAGAGAAACTCTGCAGAGAGCTGAAAAGTGCAGGGAGGTGAAAAGGGCAAGATGCATTGGGTTTTTTTCTGTAATACATGCTCTTCATATCATACATGAGCAGTTTCAGGATTGTTTCAGCTGTTTCTGGCACCATTTCCAAACACAGCCTTACTTTTTGTGTGGAAAGTAGGATGAGATATCTGCACTTTCCCTGACTTTCCTTTTATCTGCCCTCTCTTCCCAAGTCTCCCAAATTTTCCTCTGCTGTATTAACTACCTCTCTCCTCATTTCATTTCACCGCTCCTTCCTCTGTTTAATGCTCTCATTTCTGAGCAGCCCCAGTTAACCCCATGGTGCCATGTGGAATCTGAATATACAAGTATAAACATCACGTAAAGGGAATCTTCATTTCAGAATTAGACACTTTATGTCAAGATACTCATTCCAGCATTAGTCCCATTTGCTTAATTTCAGCTTCTCATACAAAACTATTTGACTTATTTCAAAGAACATATTCTGGATATGTGTCCCTTTTTTAGGTAGTTCTTTAATACTTGATTTGTCTCACTGAAAGCAGCAGCATTGTTTAAGAACAAAGGAACTGGTGTGGATAAAGGAGCTTAAGGGAAAAACGGAAAGAACACAGAATATTAAAGTACACATAGAAATTGGATTTATATTTAAAAGAGATCTGGTACCTAAGTATATTTTTACTTGAACTTAACTATTTTTACAGTGATCTCCAATTAAAGCAGAAGCAATAATTTTGTGAAAACCCAAGAACAATCTAACAGTTTGTATTTCACTGAAATATATTTTTAAAGCAATAATATATTTGCTGACAAAAGTTTTGAGGTCAAACCACCATACCATTAAAGGCTTCTTGTTAAGCACAGGAACCAAAGTTTGCTGAAGTGCCACACCAGCTTTGTACAGTATTTTCACAGAGAAGTTTATTGAAGTAGACTGAACTGATGATTAGTTCATTCTGTGATAAAAAACTGGCTGGGATATTATAACTATAGGGCAGCTTGTTTTCCTCCTTAATTTTAGAATAAACATGGTGTTTGAGAGGATGAGATCTATCAGCTCCTTTGTCTCAAAGGCTACAGTTACTGGAAAAAAACCCGCTTCATTTAAATAACTACAGAAATAACCCATTGGTCAGTTCATCAATTACTTTAAATGAAAATTCACAGGAAAAAATGATCAGAGTAGGTAAGAAGTACATCCATTCACTGCTTCCAAAAATGAAGTATAAAAAACAAAAATTTGAATACATATAGAAGCATGCTGCATAACTACTCAAATATATCTGAATTTGAATGCTTACCTCTGCTACCAAAATCTCTCACTGTGTCAATCAACTAGACCAGTGGCATAGCATGGATGGCCTGGATCTCCTGGATCAAAAGAGGAACCTTTCCTCAGTCCACTACTGGTTCTGGAGGCCATCTAGACATTTTGGCATCTCGCTTATTGATTCATGAGCTCTAGCACACCTTTATTGTTAATGCCTTTCTTGAGGAAAATATGTACTCATGCAAGAAAAGGATAGAACCCATTACTAAAACCTCCAGACTTCTCTGTTCATCAAATGGTTAAAATCCGTCACTTAAAATATTCTGATCGCCAGCTAACCATCCTGATCATTGTCACCAGCACAAGCTCCTCTACTCACCTCAGCTGGATTTTTTTCCATTGACTTTTCCCAGCTTCACATGAATTCCTTGCAGTGTTGTTAACAAAAACTGTTGTATGGATTTCATTAGAAAAACCTAATACGTATTAGATAATACATAGTAAACACATAGTATAATAGTAAAATGCATAGTAAACCTGAAGAAACACAAATGTCTGTGACCAACAGAGTCTGAGAAATGCATGGGAATTTAGGTAATAAGTACTGAGCTTAGTAGATCCCTTCCCACTTCAGCAGAAATCTTACCAGATATTCCTATTTCACATCCTTTGGTAACAAGCACTTTGCACGGACGGAGAACTATCAAAGGATACAAAGGTGCTAAAGCACATTTATTGCCTTATAACAAGTTAAGTATACCTAAGTATCTGAAAAGTGTTGGTAGGAATATACAATTCTGTTGAAATAATAAATATACTTTACGAGAATTGTCTGTAATGGAGGATTCTGTAAAAAGGCTGTCCAGACAAATGATTTGCCAGGACAGTGAAGGATCAAGGATATTGTTCAGACTGCATCCTAGGGCACAATGTTTTTTTTTCTCTGTTTCACAGTTTATGCAGCCAGAATAAAACTTTCAAGGTGGCTAACTGTCTGGCATGTGGGTGGGAATGATGCAGTGCAAACAGCTACAGGCACAAACTGATTCATACCTCAGTATGATTATGCTATAGGGGGGGGAGAGGGGGAGGTAATCACATTGGGAGTGGTGTAACCCTGGGATATGGCCCAGAGGGGCAGTGGTGTCTCCACCCTTGAGGATCTTCAGCACTTGGCTGGACAAGGCCCTGAGCAACCTAACCTCATACTGAAGTGACTTACATTTGGAGCAGGAGGGCTGGATAAAAGATGTCCAGAGGTCCCTTCTCACCTAGATCATTCTATTGGTGACATAAATTCCCCACAATCACCCAGCATATTATGTTGGGATGTTCTTGTAAGCTGTCTTACATAGAATTCAAAGGAGTCATACTATTTTGTGTTGGCTGCTTCTCATTGTAAGAACAAAAACAGATCTGAGGAAGAGAAGTTGTAGTTTTTCCTTCTGTACAGGCATCCAGGCTCCCCCCCTTCTCCAAATATGTTGTGCAGCAAACCAAAGGCGTTGTCCTGAGTATGCAATCTCAGCCAAAGCAACAGAAGGTC
This sequence comes from Morus bassanus, assembly GCA_031468815.1. Classification (NCBI taxonomy): domain Eukaryota; kingdom Metazoa; phylum Chordata; class Aves; order Suliformes; family Sulidae; genus Morus; species Morus bassanus. The sequence continues at coordinate 21,501,501 of CM062570.1, forward strand.
CATAATGGGTCCCAAGACTGCAATGACAATGCCACCCATTCTGCTGCTTCTGTTAGGAGGAAGTAACTTTTAGCAGAGAGTTGCACAGAAAGCTGGGAGGATAAACTTCTTCAGTTGATACAGTGAAGTGCTTCAGAGGCTTCTGTAAGTTAAGGTCTCCCACTGCGCTCTGACAGCTAAGGACAGGGCCAGTTTAGCTCCTACCTAGAGTGAGAGGGAAACTCCCACTGCCAGGTCTGCTTCTAAGACTACAAATATGTATTTGCCTTTTGCTTGAGAAAAGGCCTTAGCTGAGCCCTATATTGGAAATCTGCAATACACACATTGAAAATAATAGAAAGGGAGAGTGAGAAACTCTGATCAGAGAATGGAAATACCAGTTCCCAAACATCTTTAAAATTTTGAATGTATCTTCATCCCTTCACTCTGGTAATGAAATGCCAAACATTGCTAAGTTTTCTGTGAAATAGAATTATTGTATATATCTCATCACAAACCTATTTAGATAAAAAATAGTTTCAGAACTACTGAAAAACTGTCTACACAGACATCATTCTGTATTTCTATACCATGCACTGTTACACCTTACAATAAATAATAGAACACAAAATAAAGATAAGGTGAGTTCAGCATCCCTATTTTCTATTTTTAACACTTTTTACTTCAGTTTTGTGCAGTGCGAAGTATAAAGGCCTAAGTACAGTAAATTAATTTAAGAAGGCAAGCAGTTTTGATTAGTTTACAAGGGCAGTCTGGAACAAAACCCTAAGTAGGAATGGAGAGGCTAAGCAAAACTTTTCTTAAAACGGCATAACAACGAGAAATATGAAGAAAGGAGACTGAGCTTGTACTGTTAACATTTTTGTTAAAAGTCAAAATACTGCAATTAAATAAACATAACCTGTGATAGAAGAAGTAGACTCCCTATTTTCTTCTCTGTGCAATGAGACATAACAGTTGTATAACCTTTAAAAAGTTAGGCGACTAATCATTGTTTAGTGGTGCGGCCTTGGTATGCCCGAATTCAACGGCAAAATGAGTCAACAATATAATTTACAAGGGACTCTTTCCTCGTTCCCTCCCTACACAAATTGAATTTGGAGGCAGAGTACGTCTTATGATAGTGAGGTAGTGCTTGCTGAATGTTCTGTGTGGCAGTTCGCAATATAACTTCATCTGAAATCACATTTATAAAAGAAATGTTCAATTCAAAATCATTTTTACCCAATTTACTGACACCTAATACATAATTCTTGCTACCTTGTGTATTTCTGCAGGTAAAACATTGCACCATGCAGACAGCAGTGAAAAATGGGGGCAACAGAAAAAGATCTTGAAAGAAAAATTGCAGGTCTGTTCCTCCTGCTTCCTACTGAGAAATGGTGGCTTCCAAATCCCTGGAAAATGAGGCCTTTGGTGTGAAGGACTCTTTTTTGGGTTGCCCCTAGTTGTAAAAGGGCCAAGCAATACCAAAGAGCATTTCCCAGTATGTGCACCCTGCCTGAAGTACCCAGGAGAACAGGACCATGAGGGCAAGCCACATCACCGTCTCTCTCCAACAGCCCTTTCCTGCTAAGGCAGAAGCATGAAGAATGCTGGTTGTGGGTACCCCAGAACAGAGGCTTGCTTTTCCAGCAGGTCATTGCAGAAGGCATATTAAAGCTGCTCACAGCTCATATACCGTCTCCACTGCTTAGAACCTCAGCTTGTTTGCTCTGTGGATGCTAATATCTTTCTTCTGTCCCCAGTAATTCCATAGTGCAGGGACAGACCTTTAGATTTAGCTTAAGTGGGTCTGTGCAAAACAGGGGCAGTTTAGGATAAACCAAATTTTCATATGAAATTAAATAACAGTAGGGACACTGCTCTGACTATTCATTTTCACTTTTAATTCAAAACCTCCCACTTTTGGAGTTATCTGTAGCTGCTGCAGAGTTTCCAGTTGGATGCACCAGAATGCTGCAGGAACCAGGAATCTTTCAGCCAAATTCAGACTCATCTTCAGCTGGAATGAACAATCTTCTATTCAACTGCTGTCCTACCAATATGCCTGGTGCCCTTTTCATCCCTCTTGCATGTTTTTAATGGACATAATTTCAGTCAGTCTAATCACATGATGCAAATACAAAATGACAAAGAAATGACTTCATTTATCTTGCCAGGGAGTGACAGTGCTTTGTCACTGTGGTGTCAGCACAGTTGTAAATTTGTTTTGAAGACAGCAGTTATCTGATAATAAGTATTGCAAAATTCAAATCTGTTGGCCTCTGGTGATTAGCTAGTGAGAGACTGGAAGAATTTGCCAAAAGAGAAAAAAAAAAGAGTATGTAGATTTTCATGTGATATATACCAAGTCACTTGGTTTAAATAAAGTTTTCCCACAGAGCAAAAAAAAGAACCAACCAGAGCCATCCATTTTGCCTTCCTCTCTAATGAAATACATGCTGCTCATCCCATAATGAGCACCCAAATCAGCAGCTCAGAAGATGTGCTCCCTCCTGCAGCATTGACTTTGAACAGATGATAGGAGTCAGTAAATTAATATTCTCACTTGACTCTCCTTTGTGGCTTAGCTCAGGTGATTGTGCTCATGGGATAGATTACAGAGTGGTTTGTCGGTTGATACCATTCAATTTTTAGAATTCAGTTCAGCTCTTCATGTAACCCTGCCTTAAAGAGAGATGCTGGACAAGAATATAAGGAATGTTAACATGTCTTTTATTACCAAAGAATGCTTTTGAGTTGTGAGGAAGAGCTATAATTGACCCCAGCATGGTACTCTTGTTTACGGAGTAGTTTACTCAGGAGGTGTGGCTGTGAAAGCTGATACAAAGGATCAGTGTTCAACATTTCTGGAAGTTTTTTCTCTTTAGCACAATGTCTGCAATTAGTGGGCAAAAAACAATGTGAGGGGCCAGCACCTTCCCACTGCAAGACATGGAAATCCCTAAAAGGAGCCAGCTAACAGGGAGAGATTTCCTCCTCTTACCTGCATACTGCCACATGACATTTGACATGCCAAATGTCTCAACTATCCTTTTAGTACATCCCTCTTCAGGAACCTTTTCTACTGAGTCTGGTGGATGGTTTCTAGCAACGTGAGTCACCAGAATTATGTCTAAATAATGCTTTTCATGTTATCTTTGTCAAACAATTCTTCCTGCCCCATGGGCACAACCTTCACTGTGACCTTTTGTTGATGCCCTGGTGCCTTTCCCACTGAAGTATTCTTACTCATGAGACTACTATGCCGGACTTAGTAAATAGGTCCTTAGTATCAGATGTCACTATGGAAGAAAAAAATTGCAGGCAATTGAGCATGGTTCTGGGTTTTCCTAGACACTTATATTTGTTTCTGCACGGTTCAAACCACAGCAATGTGAAAGCATCAGGAAATAGCTCCTGAAGTTAAGAGCTGTTCACTCAGGTACTACAGGAAGATTAAATGAGTCAGTGGCAAAGAGCTGGGACCAGAGCTCAGGTTTCAAATGCTCCATCAATTTGTCTCCACTGCTTTCCCTGGTTAGTTTTTAACATCTGCAAAGCTGTAATTTACATGCTTAAACCAAAACTTGTAATTTGCTGGGTTCCTTTAATGTAGTTTAAATAGTACTTTTATGATTAAACTGCAGAAAAATGCCTTGGACAATTTAGAGAGTGGGTGACGCTTCATAGTTACAATTAATATATTAAGAGTCTTTTTTTATTATCCCAAAATCTGTGTGTGTAGGAATAACAATATCAAGCTATGGTTACTTATTGAGAACAACATTTCAAGGACAGATGGATTATTACCTTTCCAGAAAAGTACTCACGTTTCTGCTGAGCAACCTTCTTCATCTCCTTTTATTACTAAAAGTTAATGAGCTATTAATATAAAAAAATAATTAATTTTATAATATTTTTTAAATTTATGTGATAACCAAAGAGGGATTCCGTCTACAGAGCCCATTTGGATCTTTGGTCTCTCTCCTAAAAATGGCAAAAAATATCTACCTGTTACTGCCAGGACTAATGATGACCTCTGACTGTGAGGGCCCAAAGTGATCTTTGCCTTGGCTTCCCAGCTATGAAATATGATTTGGAACACAGATCACTGTATGCTGAAAGCCCTTTTCCTCTTTCACCTTTTAAAGCTCCAGTTCTTCAGTGCGTGCAAGCAAAACTTTATCACTGTAACAGCACTGCTGTCAGTGGAGCTGATCTAGGAATAACATCAGCAAGTGCATGCTTACAAGGCCATGGATTGAAAAATATTTGGGATGAGATTTATTCCCCAGTTAAGAACCTGAACAGTGCACAGCACAATAGATTCTTCAACTTGTTTGTGGCTTCCTCAGTAACAAAATTTGTAATAATGCTAATAAAGTGAGAAGTTCTATCCTTTATCATTTCACAGCACTGTCATATTTCACATTTGGTACTGTGTTTGACTTTTATTACCAGCCCTGTTAATATATGATATACACATAGGACTGCAGACTCAGAAGATTGATTGGCCATTTCTAATAAATATTAATTTCTAATGTTATACATTTGCAAATCAAAAGAAAGGAAGATACACCTGCTTTGCAGAGGTCTGAATTTCTAATGTGCAGTTGGCCAAATGGAACATGCAGTTTTCAATCGAAAGCAAATCTGTTTACATGGATTAATGTGCTTCAGACAGGCAAAAATAAGCATGAAAGACTAAGGACTGTTTTGCTGGTTTTATTTCAGTTTCTTTTCACAAGTCTGCACAGTACAATTATCAGGTATTGGGCATTGAGCAGCCTTTCATGCATTATTTAGGAAAAAGCTCAGCTGTTTTAGATGGTAAAAGGGTACAATGTAAAGTGAGTATTATCCATTATTTTCACTTGACCTGAGAATTATTTTAGGCCAGTTTCCTGTCTACAGGGAAACCTAACTAGTTAGTCCCTTCTCACTCCTATTACTGAGGTCTTGAGAAATGCCTTAATGAATCCAGTGCCAACTCCCCATTGATTATCGATTCCATCTGGCTCAATGAACAGAAATAAATAGTTCCTAATTTGTTGTGACATTGCATAGATGTGTTTGTTTATTAAAGGAGGGAGCTGTGGCAGCATGCTTCCCATTCAGCACTGGTACAAGTTGGTTTGTATTGCCAGGGACTGGGAAGAGAAGGGTAGGCTCTACCAGGTAGCTTGCATGATGAGATGCTCGCAATTATTGCCCCTCAGCAGAGTCTCTGGGCTCCCTCTCCCTTTTCATGCCTTTGCTTCCCATCTCCAATATTTAGACTGTTGAGCACTTAAAGGCAGGGGACATAATTTTCTTCTAGCTCTGTACAAGGGAATCTAAGCCCAGGTCACAAGCTCCTACTAATGACCTTGAAAGATGCTATTCACCGACCTCAGCTGTATCTCACAGTCCCATGTCTAGACCTTCTGATAGGCATGAGCCTAATGCCATTATCATGGTGATAGTGACTTCATGTTAGTGATCTCATTAACTTCCCACACCTTTTGTCTGAAAGGAAATGAAGGTGAAACAAGGTACAGTCAGACACTTTTTAAGTATTATTTTTGTGATGTACAAGGTGACAAGAGAAGCCAATAAGTGTGGAAAGCCTAGGGTTGAGTGAGTCCCCTGATTACAGAACAGGTGACCAAGCTGATCATAGCTGCCGCCAAAGGCATTTTTCATGCCAAACAATTTTGTCCCATTTACCATGTTTCTGGGTCCTGGCAGTATAGCTGCATCTGTGTGACTCAGTGCCATGGAACAGTCTTATGCTACTGTGATCATATTGTCCTGGATCCAGAGCTAAGTTGGGTATGGCTGAACAGTCCTGCAATGCGGAGGAGACTGAGTGGTCATTCTTAGGGTCTAAAATTCACTACTTCTTAACTCCAGATTACTATGTCTTTGTGATGTCTAGGGTTTGTAATTAATTCCCAGAAAACCAATGATGGTCTGAAAACAGTTGAAGTTCAAGGGCCATGTGAGGCAGTAATTTCACAAAGTTATCAGGTCTGGATTCAGGAAACTTGGATTCAAATTCCAGCTTGATGTGTATTACCTGACTCAAGAAACTTGGTGTTACAGTTAACCGATCTGTAAAATGGGATCCTAATTGTTGTTTTTTTTCCCAGCTCTGCCTTCATTACCCACTTATATTCAACTTTCCAGGGCAGAGAATGTCTCTCACTCTCTGTTTGAGCCAGAACTTTTTACAACAGCAACATCAACTCTGCTGGGGCCCTTAGGCATGTCCATAATAGAAATAACTACAACAAATATTATTCAGAGGAAAAAAGCAAGTAATTAGGTATGTTTTACCTGAAAGCACTATGTGCTGCAAACACTTTTTTCCCCTTCTGTAATGAAATAAAAAATGATATGGCAGTAAATTCCAAATGTGGTCTTCTTTCAGTAACATAATTTCACAGAACTCTAGCAAAAAACCTGATGTTTCTTTCCTTTGGTTTATTTTCTCTAAAAATAGTTACTCAACCCTGTGAGTTGAAACTAGAATTAAATGCTCTGCACTCATGATTAAATAACCCAATTATCCTCAGAGTTTAATCACTAAATATTCTGGTAGGGAGTACATTTGGAATATATTCTTAGAATTCTATCTGCAATTTTGTGGGCAATGAAGAGAAGTAAGTTGGAGAAGAGTTTCTGTCCTCAGCCTATACCTGACGTCATTGCATTTTTTGAAAGCTTCAGACCCTTCATTTGCAGGAATTTCTCTGGTTCCACATAGTTATTCCAGAGAGGGAGAAGTTGTGTTAGAAACAGAAAAATGAAATAAGACACTTGAGACTGTAGAGTAATTCTCCATTCAACAGGGAATTCTGCACTGAATGAGTGATTATCAGACCTCTGCGGTTCACTGGCTGGCTGCATGGTTAGTCTGGGTAAGAGGAGGTTGAGGGGACACCTTATTGTCGCTGAAATCGGGAATAAACCTTGTAACACTAATGTAGTGTTAAAAGGGAGGCACTCTTTATTCATGGCGACGGGAACATGGGGGATATCTCCTCCTCAAGCATGTTCACCTTTGCATTAAAATTCACCAGTTCTTATACAATTTTTCTGTCAAGTCACTGTTACATAAACTGTTTAACATAAAATTACATACAATGCTTGCTATTAACATACAATGTTCACTATTAACTTTAACCTCTACATTGATTGGTTTCTTTGATCAGCATTACTGGTGCATAACAGGTTTCTACAGCAAGTTTCTTAGTACAAACAGTAACTACCTGGTGAGGTTTCTAGAGTCACGAGTTTCACAACACACAATATTTTACCATTCTGTTTAATTCTCCACCACCTTGGTTACATTATCACTCTCTACAACTACCTGAAAGGAGGTTGTAATGACATGGGTGTTGGTCTCTTCTCCCAAGTCACCAGTAATAGGACAAGAGGAAATGGCCTCGAGTTGCACCAGGGGAGGTTTAGATTGGATATTAGGAAAAATTTCTTTACTGAAAGAGTGGTCAGGCATTGGAACAGGCTGCCCAGAGAGGTGGTGGAGTCACCATCCCTGGAGGCATTTAAAAAACGTGTAGATGAGGCACTTCAGGACATGGTTTAGTGGTGGACTTGGCAGTGCTAGGTTTATGGTTGGACTTGATGATCTTAAAGGTCTTTTCCAGCCTAAATGATTCTATGAGTCTATAAACAACTACAGACTCAACTCCAGGAAGAGAGATAGTTTGCCCCTTGTACCCCACCAAGACTATATAGTAAAGGTCCTCATCAGACCTTCTGCTTTCAGATATGGGAGTAAAATACTCCCAGCTGCCTTGTTTGGAAAACCTTGTGAGCAGAGGTTTGTTAGTGAGATTTCTGATACGCATCTACAACAGTCTCTGATGGTACCAGGTCTATAATTCTGTATTTAACTGAATGCAAAGCATACCAAGCAAACAAAAAGCACCAGATGTGCTGAGAGCCTGTCACACTTAGATTCCTTGCCCATTGCCAGTTGATGCCTTTGTCAGATTATTTGGTTTGGGAAGAACAAGCCTTCTCCTGTTCTTCCCCATCCTCACCTCAGGATCTAAGAGAGGAAGGAAGGAGAGCAGCCCAGCTTCATAGTGGTGTTTTATGCATAACCCAGGACCACTCTGAGGCCATAGGTTGCCACGCTGAGGCCTTCCCATCCATGCAGGCTCCACACTTAGACCCATCACACACACTGTTTGAAGTATTACTCCAGTGCACAGAGACCAGTACATGAATGCTGGACTCCTGTGCTATGGATGGACTAGTGCAACTACTCGTTGCAGCAATGAGACCATGCTTGCACTTAAAGACAATTCAGTGAAAGCAAAGTCAGTGGGAGGTTAAAATAGTTCCTTCATGAAAATGTGTGGTGTTTAAAATAGAAATATTCAATGCATTAAGAGGATAAAAAGTAAATTAACACAGAAATTCATTAAATCACATTGAGAATCTCAGAGTAATGCCTTCCAACCCAGGTAATAAATCCGAATTTACATTTAATAAAATCACTTTCACAAAGTTTCTCATTTGATTAGCATCACAGTGCTTCAAGAAAGCTACTGGTTGTTTCTCAGTCAGTTGTTTTTAGCTACCAGCCACTGTATTTTCTCCTTTTATCCTCTTATGTCTCTGCTGCTTTGTTCTCATTCTCCAATGGCTACATCAGGCTGAAAAAAAGGAATTGCCATCCAAGATACTGAGATTTCAAAATTCTACATTGTCTCAAGTTGGGATGAAAATCTCAGAAAGTCTTGCAAACAAAATATGCAGATACGTTTTCTTCCTACCATACACAACATCTCATTTCAGTAATGGCAGAGCTGGTAATCTGATAGTCTTATTCTGTTATATAGTCAAAATAGAGCACAGGAAAAAAAATGCTTGGACATTTTTGAAATGAACCATTTCAACTTTCTGAGAGTAAGACATAATAATAATTATCCACTGAGGATTTAGACAAAAATAACATTTACTTGCAAGATATTTTCATTCTGTAACATCAGCATTTTCTATTTCAAACAGGTCACCTTAAAAAATTTTCAGCTACCTTTATTTGATGCAATGTCAGTTCTACTCTTATTATTATGTGGGGCTCTGTCATTTGTTTACAGGCAGCAGTACCTGCAGAACTTACCTTTGAACTTAGAGGACAAGATTTTGCATCATGGTAGTAAGTATTCATGAAGGTAGAGGAGAATGAGATAGGAAAAAAGCCACATACACATTTAAGTACATGACACAGAAGCAGAGTGCTGTGGAAGTGCTTGTATGAGAATAATCTGTGTGTTGAAGTATCTATAAAAAATGCTAAAACCCTGAATCAGCCATGGGGCTCCTGCTAGATAATGGAAGAAGTCCATAAGCTTTTTATCCAGAAGCTCCCTTGGCTCTGATTTGGTGCATGATACACAGTGTTTTAAGCAGGCAGAGAGCTTGCTTTTTATAGTGTTTTGAATTATTTGAGACCTTTGTTATGTGCACAAATATATGGTAATTTTGCTTTCTCAGCTATAAAACCGGTTGATCAACACTGGTCATATGTCTGGGGGATCACTTCTCAGATGTCTCTGGCACATGCACAGAAGCCATTTCATTTCACTTTTATGTCTTTATATGGTTCCTAGTGACTTCCCTGCTGAGATCGAGCCACAGTCTATGTGACTACAGCACTTGAGGCCCCATTTGAAGCCTTATCTCAAACAGCATACAAAGATAATGAGACTTACAATTGGCATTACTAAGCTGCATGGGGAAAGGAAGGAAGTCTTAATTTTACAGAGTTGAGGCTGTCTTCTTTCTGTCCCTCCCTACAAATGAAAATCAGTGGGAAAAAAGGCATTTAAAAGCCTTTGCAACAACAATGGTCAGTACACAGATACGGCAGCTGCGTTTTGATTTTAACTGTCCGCAGTAACAAAATTACCAAGCATCAACAGTCCCGAATGCTTACAATGCTTGTGTCCTGCTCTGTCAAAATCTGCCTAGCTCCCTCTTTCTCTGCCATTCCCTTCCCCTCTGTCACCATCCCAAGAACAGGATGACTGTCAGCTGCACATCTTCTCTGCTCCAGCACTGGAAATGGGTGTGGAATGCACCCTCTTCTCCCCAGCTCAATACTCCTTCCTCTCTCCTGCTCAACAGGGGCGTAATAGCTACATGGGGGACAAAGGGGGACTGTATATCCACAGAGATCATAAAGTCTCACTTAGCATCCTTTTCCCCACCATCAAAACTTCCCATAGCACTGCTATGCTTGGTGGTACTAGGATCTTTTAGGTATTTATTTATATCCCTCTTACGATTCAAATATGTTGTCAATTACCTTTACAGATCTGGCCCCAAGCTCCTTCAGTATCCTACGTAGGAGTACTGAAGCAGAAGTAGAAAAGCAGTTGAACCCAGAATCCAAGGTTATCTCTGCTAACTACAAGGAATGACCCTACATTTATGATATTGATAAAGATTAACTTAGCTTGTTTTACCTTAACAATGCTATGTCATAATGAAATAGGATATCTGTCTTAGAACAAAAATCCCCAAATGAATAATAGTCTGCCTTGCTAATGGTCCATGAAGGACTATTTAGTGGTGTCAAGCTTAAGTATAAATAGGGGAAAGGTAATTCCAGCAGAGGGAGATCATGACCACCGACTCAAAGACCACCCATTCAGGAAACCTGCTGACTCAAAAGGGTAAGGAAGTAATAGTCTCAAAAATCATAGTGGGCATGCGTAGTCATTTATATGGCAGGCAAAGAATTTTAACCAATCGTTTAACAGAATGGCAATGAATATATATTAGATTATTAATATCTTGTGTATAAATAACTGATAGTTTCTACCAATGGTGTGCAGGTTTGTACCCATCACCCATATCCGCACATTTATATAATAAAGGAAAATACCTCAACTCTGTGTGTAAATTGGGTGACGCACACTGGGTAACGAACCCCAAGTTTTCGGGACAACACTTACAGAGTAAGTTCCCCTGCATTTCCCGTGCTATAAGTTGCTGAGTCTCAAGTTTAGTTATTATTTATTATAACAACACATACTGAATGGGAATCATTAAAACTCTTTTTTTGCTGGAAGGTAAAGTCATGCAAAGAGATGTATGTATGAATCTAAGTACAAGGAATACTTAAAAATAACACTGAGACCTTTCCACATTAAATGTGTATCAGGAAACTTCAAGGATACTGGCTTTGTAGGGCTTTTTGGGTTTCAGTCACACTTATGTTTTTCTAGTTTTATGCCACTCAAATCAAAATACACCAGAAAGTGCAAATGAAATGTTGTTGTTAGAAAGGTATAAACATATCCAAGGAGCATATACATATATATTTAATGACTTGCTTATAAGATGCCATATTTACTATATTCAAGATCAAAAGACATTCCGGATCCTTTTACAAAAATACACCCTATATTGCTCTTCACTCAGCCCTTGCTGAAGAGAGGCATCACTTGATCGCTGCACTCCTAACCAAAATTCCAACATCTACTGCTTTTGCACAGGCAGATAAGGACCCATCTTTTTATGGAGGTGCCCAGTTATTTGCTGTAGTGCTTGTCATACAGCCATCAGCACAAGCACAGCATCCATGTTTCACACAGAGATGATAGAGCACTAAGAGTCCAGCAGCTTACTAGGCAGGTATAGGAGGGGGGAATTCATACTCATCAGTCAGAAGTGCTTGAAATTGGAGCATTTTCCCACCAGCACTTCCAACCATCTTGAAGGAGCTGTTGAGCTACAAGCTGTGCTTCCCTCCTACTAGTATGCAACAGGGTGGGAGACCAAAGCTCACAGACTGATGACTCAAGCAGCTATCAGGCTGTTAAATATAGTCAGTTGCCCTCCTCCACACTGAGCAAGATTATATTCCATAAAAGTTTCCCTCAACTTCTGTGAAAGCCCCTGGTCTGCAAGGCTCTTATTCTTTCTGAATTATGGTTATCAAAATCTGACCTCTAATCCTTTTTCTGTCACTGTAAGGGTTCTTATATAACTTCCATTTTAATAGGGTCAATTGTGTTACATACTGGCAAGATTATAAATGCTGTGTATGCTTCCTCCCTCCTTTTTACCCCTGCTTTCATCCTCATATAGTTGTGCTTTGAAGTAAATACTTTCTTTTTGGACCCTCTTTGTACAACCCTGAACACAATGGCTCTTGCTTATGTGAGGAACAATGATAATAATGTCATCAGTATTGCTAGTTATTTAACATTAACTGTAGTTTTCCAGATTTCAAGATTGCAACAAAACCTGGCTGCATACATGGAAGTAGTGCTAATCCACCTTTGACCAAAAACAAAAAAAAAAAAAAGTTGTGATTGTGTCATGCGTGGATTTATCTTAAGCTAGTTATTTTCAAGGACAAGGCTGAATCACCTTGATCTTTTATAAGTTCTTTTCAAAATAATGCTGACTGAATAAGTCAGTGCTAAGGTCAGTTAGTCCTCAATTTGATTAGGTCAGCCCATAGGCTGTAGTGGTTTCTCCTGTATCTCCACACACAACCATGCTGGGTGACTCTGCACTTAAAAGCCCTAACTCTAGCATTATGTTTCCAGTGGGCTTCCTCTGCAAACCTCACCACAGCTATCAGGCAGGATGAGGACAGTCAAAATGCATCAGGACTGCCAGTGCCAAGTTGGAGCTCATGTTTACTCTTCAGCCTCACTACTGACAGTACCGGCTCTGGCAAAGGGTTTGTTTCAATTATCCGCAGGATTCTCCAGACAGAAAATAAAAGACCCAACACCATTCCAAGCTGAAGGAAATTAAGTAGCTTAAAACTACTCAGAAGTCTAGCCTCCAGAAGCAGCTCTCACCAGTCAAGATGAACAAGGGACCCTCAGCTGCCCAATGATGGTGTATAGTTTGTGGCAGTCCCTTGTCAGGTGAAAGACATGTACTCCGCAGAGTTGTCTGTTATTCTGTTATTTTTAAAGTTGTAAATCCAGAACAAAAATATCAAGAGATGTCAAGAGACTGACCACGAAGTAAGTCTCAAATACATCTAGAAGGAGGGCAGAGAGTACGAAAGCAGTCTGCAAGACCTTTGCTTCATCTTCACACCACAGAAGCCAACCTGTTGAAGGTAGAGCTCCTGTGGGAAGTTAGCTATCCATCTTTATTCTGGGCTGCAGAAATCTTTGCAGTCGCTGATAGGAACAAAAATGTCATATACAAACACATTCTATGTTTTGGTATTCTTTAATTAATGGCTATTGCATATTTGTATTTATGGTCAGTGGGACATTGGTGACATATTTTTTTTCCAAGTGTGCTGAAGTAATTTTCTGAAAGTCATGCAGATTCAATTCAAAAGATCATTAAGCACATGCCTGGAAAAGACAGTCCCTGACATGCATAAATGCTATCAGAGTCAGGCCCTTGGTTGAAATAAAGTTACTTTCGGAAAGTAAAGAAATACTAGTTGTGAAATTGTATTTGTAACTTTTATTTTTCATGCTTTCTTTGCATACAAACATCCCCTCTTCAGTTGCTGAGCCCTTTCACTTAGACTGTATAATTTAAAAATAACTGAGCATGCAAAGAAAGTGTACTTTCTACAGAGGATCTGAACTTTCTGATAACCTGTCCTCTCAGTGAATTCTGAATTCTCATAATAGGGAAAGAGAAAACAATATTGATGGGAAGGCTAGGAGGGTAGGACAGTATAAGTCTTTCTTTTCTAAGCAGCTGTTAGCTGTCCTGAAGTAACCAGACAAATATAAGCCATATATACACCTGATTTCTAAATACAATAAATAGCTGGATAAAGGAAACCAAAAGCATATACAATTTTAATTTGGAAAACATATATGTGATGTGTCAGTTTGTGATTTCCAACAATTGTCAGAAAACAGATTTCTTGTCTTTACTAATTCAGCTTTGCAAAAAGCGTTTTAATGTAAAAATAGCTAGGGGTGAGTCAGAAATTAGTAACTTTTTGTTTTGAAGGAAAAATTCAGTGTTTTCTGAAAAAAGTTACAATCTTTTGCATGTGTTTCTGATGTCTTCTATATCCCTATCATCATCCTTCTGATAGCTCTACCCAAGTTTTTGTTTCTCTCAGGTTCAATGTACATTAATTTGCCTTCAGATACATTTTTCTTAATTTCTGAGGAAATGTCATTTGGTCCCTTTTTTGTATCTCCATTTTGACTTGTGTTTTGTACTGGCTGTTTAAGGACCCTTAGCACTACTGAATTCTAGCAGCAATCAAGACGTTGAAACATTTGATATTGACATTCTTTAATTGTTAATACTTTTCAACAATCAAGTTTTGGATTGGCAGCAAACACATTTTTACATGGAAATTAATACAATGCAAATATAAATTAAACCCATGCATATTCCTGTGGACTTTTTTAGTTTGCATAAAAGTAAGCAATCAAAATTTCCAACATAAATTGGCCACTCATGTATGTGAACTTGCAACAGGAGCCCTTTGCAGAGACTCCCAGTGCCTGTCACTTACTAATAAAGCCATGCATGTTGTCCAGAAAGGCAGAGCAGCTCCTGGGTTGTCACTACAGGGCCACTCTATTCACATCAGGCTTTACTTATCTCCACAGTCCTGATTTGCAAAAGAGCTGGAGATACATAAGGGATCCCATCTACACTGTGCAGCTGGCTCACTGCCCGGCTGTAACCAAGTACATCAGACAGTAGAGCTTCACCACCTCGGCCCTGAGCAGGTTTCCTGGACATTTTCCCAATACTCAGCCCCTGTTCCAGAGCTCCTCATACTTCCTGGTAGTGAGTCAGAAAGCAAAAGAGCTGAACCTAGGAGTTAAGAAGGAAATGCATCTCCTTGCAGCTGGGATCCGGGCTCAGCTCTCCTTCAGGCTCACCTGCCACCATTGGATACAAGACTTATGAAATCTCCGACTGGTGTCCAGAGCTCCTGTATCTTTAATGACCCAGCTGAACCCTCCCAGCATGCCAATTAGAAATAATACAATCTTAATTCTCATCTCCAAATTAATCCATTGACAGGAAAGCTTTGACTATACTCCTGGTGACATCCTCCAAATACTTACTATACCTACAAATGATTTCTTAACAAACCAGTGCTGCTTTGAATTCTCACAGCCAGCACAGTAACATGAAAAATAAGAAAAAATATGACAACAATCTTTTGTTTTCCTTTGTCAAACAGCTCAGCAGTACCAACACAAAACAAACTCTGTTGCACAATGGCTGTGTGAAACCCACAGGTTTGCTCTTGCAGCTTCGAGCTGTGCTGCTAGGGTGAGGCACATCTGATGGCCGAGAAAGATAAAACTAGATAACTGTAAATGTGGGACTAGCACATTAGAAGTATTTTTAGGAATAGCAGGTCAGTCACCTGATAACACTGTTAGTATGCTTCTGCATCTTGTAAAACAGAGCTGATAGAGCACCGCTGCTTGATCCATTCCTGTTGGTCCAAGTAATCGGTTCTGAGTAGAGGAAATACAGAATTTACCTAATGAATGAGCAATTCCCACTCACACACTGCTCCTGGCACTTTTGGCTTTTCAACATAAAGACCATTACCCTCGCAGTCTCAGGGAGTGCCTCCTCTGCCATCAGTATTTCGGGAGTAATTAACTTGATAGGACAGTCAAAGGCTTTCAGTGAATATTAGATTAAATTTCTCAACTTGTGCATTAAACAAATGATACAATAGTTTAATTCAGAACACACCAGTTGCAAAAGGAGAAACAGGTCAAACTGCTATATAATCAGGTGTCAAAGCTTTAACCCCACTAACTAGCTATATATCCCAAATCAAAAGTGTGTTCAAAACATGTTTTAAATTCTAAGGAGTTTTTAGGTAAACAAATTAATACCATTCAGCCCTGGCACCCTTTGGTACAGAGCACAACCTCTTCCCCTCCCTCTGAGTAACAAATGCGCTTTCCTGTTTACGTAGTAGGCTGGAACAACTCCAGCAGAAGAATAACGTTCATGGAGTGCTAACATAGGTTCAGGTCAACAATTTGCCCAAGGCAAAAAAAGAAAGCATGGCATTCATCCGTGCCTGTAGTGTGTCTTTCATGCAGTAGTTTTCAGTAATTAGATGTGTTTTAAGTGATGCAGTTGATTACTTTGCAAGTTCCTGTGTATACTAAAGGCTCTTACAAACAGATTTTAATTGACCCCAAGGTTTCAGTTTTCTATTCTACGTGTTAGGGAATTTCTTACATACATAAGCATCACCACTGGGCACCTTAACGTTGTGTTTTGTTCATCCCCCAGCCCCAGTTGTGTTTACCAGAGGTAGCACCTGAGTGCTTCTATTCCACAATGGTTACAAAAAAATACAGTGGCATTTCAACATCCACTAAAAATATTTGGAATTAATTGACATACTTTTTGTTGCTAACAAAGAAATCTTAAGTCAGGGACTGTATGGTACCATGCCCATCAGGCCTTAATTCCTTTCCCTGAGTTGCAATGTCTTCTTGTGGTCACATACTTCAAAGCAGTATCATTTGTCTTTCAGTTAGGCTTAACTGGTGAAAATTCTTCCTCCTGTCTTTAAAAATGTATACATCATTTGAAGCAGCTTCTTTTTTGTTTGTTTGATTTTAATTCTACATAATTGGTTGTCTATTCAAATTACTAGTTGTGTTTAATTTAGTCAACAGAACCCAACATCTTTATGTCTGGTGGCACACATGCTGATTTTTAATGATTATCTGGCAGTTTAGGAACTGGTTTTGCTGAATATATCAATTATCATCACTGTGTTGTGGAAGGATGGCTAGCTGACAGAGGCCACGACATCTATATGAGCAACCCAAGCTATGCTGTGAGGGGTTAAGTGCCTGCTGTCAGTGAAGTAGCCTTGAGAGATTCAAGGCGGAAGTTGAGCAATTGAGCAAGCGGAAGAGGAGGAGCAGAGCGGTGGTGTTTACCATTCTGAAGTCGGATCTAGGCGTGACTAACCAAGGCAGACGAATCGGGTATGGACTAGGGGCGCGTGAACGGGAACTAATAACCAATCCTATGCATTGTTTAAGCACGTGTATATTTAGAACGCTATATAACCCGCCATGCAGTTTAATAAATGAGGCTGATGCTGGTACTCATATTGAGATTGTCATCAGTACTTCGGACCGCCGCCCCGACTCCGACATCTGGTAGCAGAGGATGGTTGATTTCCGAACCTCGAGACTGCGGTAAGGGCAGCAAGAGAGGGGGAGTCGGGAGAAAGGCGACTGGGAGTGTACTGCCGATAATAGTATAGGGCAGATACGGAGCGTCTGGCCAGCGCCTCCCAGGGGGACGGGCTGCTATCATGGAAGGGGAAGCAGCCGCTATGTTGCTCGCAAGCATACTCTCTAAGAGAGGGATCGAGACAACGGTGAAACAGCTGACCAAGTTAATAAAGTTGGGACAGCGGTTGGGACATTTTAAGGACACTCACACGTTGTTTTCCGTGCTTGAATGGCGAGAGTTGGGCGATACGATGTGGCGAAAGACTATTGAAGGCGATGAGAAGGTTGAAAAGGAAGTAAAATTGGTGCGTGAGCTCTGGAAAGATGTTTTAGAGACGCTAAAAGTTATGAAAGCGGAGAGAGAGGTTGCGTGCGCAGCTGCGCAGATGCTCACGCCTACGCCGGAAAAAACGAAGAGTGCGGAACCGAAGCATGGGTTAGTTGCTCGGTTGTTTGGACCCCCCCCTCTCGCTTGTCGAGGGGTGGTGGTGACCCCCTGTAAAGATGCCATCGAACTGAGGGAAAGAGTGGAAGGAGAGACATTTTCAAGGGAAGCTGGCGGGGTCTCTCCCCCGAATATTCCAGCTCCAGCTCCCTTGCAGGGAGGGGCAGAAGGGGAAAAGGCGGAAGTTGCTAAGACAGAAGCGAGTCGGACAAGTGAGGGAAATGAGGAAGTGCAACAGCTCCAAGTGCAAGCGGAGGAGTGGCCACTGCCCTCTGCGCCGCCTCTCTACCCTCCCCTACCGCCATCCGACACCTCCTCTGCGTCGTCAACACCCCCAGCTGGAGAGGCAGAAAAGAGATCTACCGGAGAGACGAAAAAACTCCTGAAGGAGGTGGTTCGAGAGCTAAAGAATTTGACGACGACGCTTCAGCAAGAGACTCCGGTTAACAAGCGAGCTGGGACGGAGGACTGTACCCCCCCTGTCTTTCTGGGCCTCCAGCGGTAACTCGACCTGGCCGTTGGAGTGGTATTGTTAGAGACGCCCTCTTAGATGGGCAGTGGGAGGTGGCCTCGGGTCTTGGTCCGTTGGCTTGCCCCGTTGTACCAACACAGGGAGGGCAAAAATGGGAACCCCATGATTGGAAAATTTTACAGCAGGCAAAAAATACTATTTCTCAGTATGGGGTAAAATCCGAAGCCGCACGGCAAATTGTAATTTGGCTTTTCAATGCAGACGTACTCTGTCCTTATGACTGCCAAGCGTTAATGCGATTATTGTTAACTCCTACCCAATTTTTGTTGTGGGGTATCAAGCATGTAACTGGAATCCCGTATTCACCTACGGGACAGGGAGTTATAGAAAGAGCCCATCAGGTGATAAAAGACTATTTATTAAAGCAGAAGGATGAGGAAAAAGATCCCCAGATGAGATTGTTGAAGGTCCTGTTCACCCTTAATTATCTCAGTATTATGGGAGACAGAGGAGAACCTGCAATAGTTATTCACAACCGCCAAATTATGTTGAGTGATCAAACAGCTCTGCCAAGGCTGAGAGTAAATTATCGAGACCCTCGTACAGGGGACTGGAAGGGACCTGTCTCAGTCATATTTAATGGGAGAGGATATATGTGTGTCTCCACAGGTGAGGGACCAATTTGGGTGCCTAGTCGCTCAGTAAGACCAGCGCTGGAAGGTTGATGACAGAACGAGGGAATGTGTTGTTTTAACCTCTCTGATCACTCCAGTTCCATACACGAAAAATTAAAACAGTTACAAGACAACTTCCATAAAATCACCATAAACGAATCAGGGCTTGATGCATGGTTGAAAGAGCTGGGCATAACGGGATGGCTAATGGATATTGTAAAAACTCTTTTTATGTTATCATTTGTAGGAATATTATTATTATTTGTATTAAGTTGCGCTCTTAGATGCATAAAATCGCTTGTAAACCGCCTTTTAACACACGCTTGGCTTGCTCAAGAAGAAGAGAAGGGAATTGTGGAAGGATGGCTAGCTGACAGAGGCCACGACATCTATATGAGCAACCCAAGCTATGCTGTGAGGGGTTAAGTGCCTGCTGTCAGTGAAGTAGCCTTGAGAGATTCAAGGCGGAAGTTGAGCAATTGAGCAAGCGGAAGAGGAGGAGCAGAGCAGTGGTGTTTACCATTCTGAAGTCGGATCTAGGCGGTCCCTTCCGCATCGTGACTAACCAAGGCAGATGAATCGGGTATGGACTAGGGGCGCGTGAACGGGAACTAATAACCAATCCTATGCATTGTTTAAGCACGTGTATATTTAGAACGCTATATAACCCGCCATGTAGTTTAATAAACGAGGCTGATGCTGGTACTCATATTGAGATTGTCATCAGTACTTCGGACCGCCGCCCCGACTCCGACACTGTGTAATCAAATCTGCCAGTCATGTGACATTGGGTTTGTGACCAAAACTGCTGGGTCTCTAGTATTTCCCATCATAAGGGAAGAACAATTACTTTGTAGAGCTAATCCAGAAGGTCTATAATTCCTTTTAATTATCTTCTTCTCTTCCTGCCCTGAAAGGTCTATCTTGCCTGGAATACCTTTATTTTCAATACTAGAGTTTGAACACCTCTAATTATTTTATAGTACAGAAAAGTTTTTTGCAAACAACTATGAGAGACACACTCCTGTCACAAGAAGATTCCAAAATAGACAGAATAATATCAACAAAAAGGACTGTCAGCTGTGACAGATTTGTGACAGATTTATCTCCCACCCAAAATATTTTTCTCCCAGTCACTGATATTGATGGAACATGCCTTCTTGTGAGGATTTCCTCAAAAAAGCCACCCCACCCCCCCAAAATCCAAAGTAGTCTTTAGATGTTCTTTTGCCATAGGGAGCTGGTCATAAGAGATCTGGGATTTTTAATACACATCTAGCCATCACTGTGAATGAGGAGAGTTATAAGAGAGGAGCTTGCTAATTTTAAAAAACTTGGTACTTGTTATACAGGCATGCCAATGAATCTCCGTGCTTTGATACAGGCAGTGGTGACAGAATTGCTGAGGCTGTTTGTAAATGGCAAACAGTTCAGGTTCAGATATGAAAAATAAATTACAATAGCCAACTAGGGTCTACTAGCATCTGTCGTTCCCTCCACTTTGGAAACATAAGGCAATATTTAATCAATTGTTGCTAAACTAGAGACCAATAAAAGGACAAACTTCTAAACTATTTTACCTTACAGTCCATCACATTCGGTGGCAAGTAAGCTCTAAGATTTGCCTAGGACAGGTTGAAACATGACCCTGGTCCTCCAGGTGCTTATGGTGAAACGGATATTTCTGACCCATGGTGTAGGCATAGGATGTCCTGTAGCTCCTCCATGAATATACGCATTAGTGAACCCACATTTCTAGATAACTATTTCAGAGATCTTGGATTGATTTGGGCCTCACTATGGCAAACCTTGTAGCCGGCACTGTTGAGGACAGAGTAGTTGCTGGCCAGAGTAGTTGCCGGTAATGGTTAGAAAACTTCCCTGAAGTTGATCTTTATTTCACCTGTGTGTCCTCATCCTAATGAACACATCAGGACTGCCAAATTTGCCAGGGTTCCATCTGATCTGTCTTTCATATGTGTTTCATATGACCTGTGTCAGTAATTTGTCAAATATAGAGAGAAAATGATGCCACACTGATCACATAGGATTTTTTTATCTTTTCTCTTTCACAAGGACACAATGGAAGCAGTCTTAAAACTTATAAGGACATTCCCTTTCACCGAATCACAGAGTCACAGAATGGTAGGGCTTAGAAGGGACCTCTGGAGATCATCTCATTCAACCGCCCCCTGCTTGAACAGATACACCTAGAGCAGGGTGCACACGACCACATCCAGGTGGGTTTTGAATATATCCAGAGAAGGAGACTCCACAACCACTCTGGGCAGCCTGTTCCAGTGCTCTGTCACCCTCACAGTAAAGAAGTTTTTCCTCATATTCAGGTGGTACTTCCTGTGTTCCAACTTGTGCCCGTTGCCCCTTGTCCTGTCGTTGGGCACCACTGAAAAGAGTCCAGTGCCATCCTCTTGACACCCACCCTTTAGATATTTATAAGTATTGATAAGATCCCCTCCTGAGTCTTCTCTTCTCCAGGCTAAACAAACCCAGGTCTCTCAACCTTTCCTCATAAGAGAGTTGCTCCAGTCCCCTGCTCATCTTCGTAGCTCTCTGCTGGACTTGCTCAAGAAGTTCCCTGTCCTTCTCAAACTGGGGAGGCCAGAACTGGGTGCAGTACTCCAGATGTGGCCTCACTAAGATGGAGTAGAGGGGGAGGATAACCTCCCTCGACCTGCTGGCCACAATCCTTTTCATGCACCCCAGGATACTGTTGACCTTCTTGGCCACAAGGGCACCTTGCTGGCTCATGATCAGCCTGCTGTCCACCAGCACTCCCAGGTCCTTCTTAGTGAAGCTGCTTTCCAACAGGTCAGCTCCCAACCTGTACTGGTGCATGGGGCTGTTCCTCTCCAAGTGGAGGACCTTACACTTGCTTTTGTTGAATTTCATGAGGTTCCCCTTAGCCCAGCTCTCCAGCCTGCCCAGGTCTCACTGAATGGCAGCCCAGCCTTCTGGTCTATCAACCACTCCTCCCAGCTTGGTATCATCAGCAAACTTGCTGGGGGTACGCTCTGTCCCTACGTCCAGGTCATTGATGAATATATTGAACAGGACTGGACCCAGCACAGACCCCTGGGGAACACCGCTAGTTACAAGCCTCCCACCAGACTCTGCGCCATTGATCACGACCCTCTGAGCTCTGCCGTTCAGCCAGTTCTCTATCCACCTGACTGTCCTCTCATCTAACCCACACTTCCTTAGCTTACCTGTGAGGACGTTATGCTCTCGACCGCCTTACTGAAGTTGAGATAAACAACATCCACTGCTCTCCCTTCATCAACGCAGCAGTCACACCATCATAGAAGGCTATCAGGTTGGTCAAGCATGAAGTCCCCTTGGTGAATCCATGTCGACTACTTCTGATAACATTATTTTCCTCTACAAGCCTGGAGATGACCTCCCGGTTGAACTGTTCCATCACCTTTCTGGGGATGGAGGTGAGGCTGATTGGTCTATAGTTTCCTGGGTCCTCCTTCTTGCCCTTTTTGAAGGCTGGAGTGACATTGGCTACCCTCCAGTCCTTGGGCACCTCTCCTGTCCTCCATGATCTTTCAAAGATGATGGAGAGTGGCTTAGTGAGAGCATCCACCAGCCCCCTCAGCACTCATGGGTGCATCCCATTGGGGCCCATGGATTTGTGAGGATACAGTTTGCCTAAATGATCTCTAACCCAATCCTCCTCAACCAAGGGGAAGTCTTCCTTTCTCCAGATTTTCCCTCTCACCTCTGGTGGCTGAGAGGCCTGAGGACCAGTCTTAGCAGTAAAGACTGAAGTGAAGAAGGCATTCAGTAGCTCTGCCTTCTCTGCATCCTGCGTCAGCAGGGCACCCACCTCATTCAGCAGTGGGCCCTCAGTTTCCCCAGTCTTTCTTTTACTACTGATATATTTTAAGAAGCCCTTCTTGTTATCCTTGACACCAGATTTAATTCCAAGTGGGCCTTGGCCTTCCTCATTGCATCTCTTCATACTCTGACAATGTTCCTATATTCCTCCCAAGTGGCCAGTCCCTTTTTCCACATACTGTAAACCTCCTTCTTCCATGTGAGTTTTTCTAGAAGCTCTTTGCTCATCCATGTGGATCTCCTGGCTCTTTTGCTTGACTTCTTTGTCAGAGGAATGCACTGATCTTGAGCTTGGAGGAAGTGGTACTTGAATATTGACCAGCTTTCTAGGCGCTCCCTACCTTCTAGAGCCCTAACCCATGGGATTCCTCCAAGCAGGTCTTTGAAGAGTCCAAGGTTAGCTCTCTTGAAGTCCAAGGTTGTAATCCTACTTGTTGCCCTGCTTCTACCACACAGGATCCTGAACTCCAGCTCATGGCCACATCAGCCAAGGCTACCCCCAGCCCTCACATCCTCAACTAGATCTTCTTTGTTTGTTAGTATAAGGTCCAGCAGCACATGTCATCTCTTTGGCTTCTTCACCACCTGTGTCAAAAAGTTAACCTTGATGCTCTGCAGGAACTTCCTTGATTATGCACACCTCATCGTGTTGCTTTTCCAGCAAATAACAGGGTGTTAAAGTCCCCCATGAGAACCAGGGCCTGAGGTTATGAGGCTAATTCCAGCTGTCTGTAGAAGGTCTCGTCAACTTCCTCTTCCTGATCAGGGGGCCTGTAGCAAATATCCACAACAGTGTCACCCATATTTGCCTGCCCCTTAATTTTTAACCATAATTTCTCGACTCATTCTTCCTCCACCCCTAGGCAAACCTTGGTACATTCCAGTTGCTCCCTCAGATAAAAAGCAACTCCCCCACCTCATCTTGTTGGCCTGTCTTTCCTAAAAACATATGTAGCCATCCATGACAGCATCCCAGTCATGCAAGCTATCCCACCATATCTCTGTATCTGCAGTGAGATGGTGGCCCTGCAACTGCACACAGATGTCTAGTTCCTCCTGTTTATTCCCCGTAGGATTTTCCTGTTTCCTAAGTTTGTTTGAACAAGGAAAGAAGTAAGAAAAACAGCGCTTTACCTCTGAATGGAGATGCTCCATTTGGTAGTTCATGCCATAGGGAAATCTACTTTCATGGATTATCTCAACACTTACATCACACTCATGACATCATCAAGCAATATGCTTCATACCTCCTGCTTAGTCACACTAATGGCAGAATCCTGCATAGATGAGAGGTGGCTGAACAAAGAGGGAAAATGTTATGCCTGACAAAATTTACCTCTCTTTTCTGCAAGAAGTATAGGTAGAGTTGCAAAGAGTATCTGCAAGGAACACCTACAAAGAATTCTTTGGCACATTGCTAGGTCCTGGTCTTTCTGGAAAAATATTTGCTGTTATATAAGCAGATGACTCTATGCTCTGCCTGTGCTTCTTGAAAAAAAAAAAAATTAGTCCACTATGAGTTTGAAATATCATATATACACACATAATATTAAAAGGCAAAAATATTCTAACATAAACCTTGACAAACCAAGATTGTTAGACCAGCCTTGTCTAACACTGGTGCCTATTTAATTTGGAGTCTTGTGAGAGGTAAATAATGCAGAAAACACATGTTAAGAACAATTGCCAGCCTTACTCTCACGTGACCTTCTATTACCCTGTCAACAGTATCTTCACTTTCTCATGAATCTTGTTTTTGGCCCTGATGAAATAAACTTCATAAGCTATGACTTGTCCCACTGGTTTCTGTGAGGCTACGCATCGTGGTTAAAGCTATACGTGCATAGAGGTCTTTGTAGGATCTGTCATCTTCATTTGTAGCTTTATTTATCAAGTTAACCCACAAAATACTAAAATGCAGCAAATAAAAGTCGTTGTATAAATGTATTTAGATATTTCACCAAACATGTATGAGTCTGCAGGTCCATGAAATGTTCTAAATCATAGGTCTGAAATCAGTGGGCTTTACACTTTCTAAACAAGAAACGTGAAGGAAGTGGGTCAGTCAAAACAACAGAAGCCAAATCTTATATTCTAGTGGTCCTGAGATGCCACTGACATCACTAGGGTTTTTTATAAGTCTAACAAATCCAAACTCACCTTTGAGAGCAGAAACCATGCTTACTGTGCTGTCTGCCACAGCACAAAATGTGATATCATAAGCAGAAACCAGACAATGACTGTTTTCTGCAATAAATATGTTGGAAACATAATTCCTCTACTCTGTATTGCAGTGTCATGGTTTTAGCTGGGATAGTTGATTTTTCTTCACTGTAGCTAGCATAGTGCTGTGTTTTAGACTTGGTATGTAAATAATGTTGATAACACCCTGGTGTTTTAGTTGTTGCTGGGTAGTGTTTACACTAGTCAAGGACTTTATAGCTTCCCATGCTCTGCCAGGTGCACAAGAAGCCGGGAGGGGAGGGGATACAACCAGGAGAGCTGATTCGAATTGGCCAAAGGGTATTCCATATCATGTGACGTCATGCCCAGTATATTAACTGGGGGGAATTGGCTGGGGGAGGCAGCGATCGCGGCTCGGGGACCGGCAGCGTCGGTCGGCGGGTGGTGAGCGGTTGCAGCACTTGTTGTTCAGTTTTGGGTTTTTTGGGTTTTTTTTCCCCTCTTCTTCCAGTGTTTCATCTCTCTCTCGCTCATTATTTTCCTTTTCATTATATTAGTATTATTGCTGTTTTATTCTAATTATTAAACTGTTCTTATCTCATCCCACGAGTTTTCTTACTTTGGCCCTTCCGATTCTCTCCCCCATCCCACAAGGGTGGGGGAGTGAGCGAGCGGCTGTGTGGTGCTTAGTTGCTGACCGGGGCTAAACCACAACACTCTGACAGTGTTTGCACTACAACCCCAAAGGACGTGGTTTTTTTTTTTCTTCTGGTCTATCCACACTACCTTAATCTTTGCTAGAAAGATGTCGACCACATCATCCTGATTCAAGCCCCAGTTTAATTAAATATCACATCTAATCTAGAAGTGTACTAATGGGCTGCAAAAGTTTCTGTAGGAACAATAGGTTACCAGGTAAAGAACAACACAAAAAACTATCATTTTTTCTAGTGTCTAGGTAGCTTGGGATAGCAGAATGGGAAATGCATATTGTCGTGTCCCAACACGAGGAGGAGGGAGAGCGACCAAGGTCCTTGAGGCACACATCGAACTCCTCCATCCTCCCGCATTACCCACCAAGTGTACCCAGGTCCTCGAGCAAAAGCAATCCCACGAATGGGTTTGCCTTTGCCTGAGACAGGAATAACCCAGACGGTTTTCCCCAGCATATTTTTTACATGCACTACAGGGACTTTACCCCCTTCCACAGTACGTAAGAGTTCTGACTGGGCAGGCCCAGCTCAATTGGCAGATCCCCTAGTGTTGACTAACCAGGTGGCTTTTGCTAAATGTGTATCCCAGTGTTTGAATGTCCCACCCCCCCATTGCTCTCAGTGTAGTCTTTAACAGTCCATTGTATTTTTCAGTTTTCCCGAAGGCTGGTGCATGATAGGGGATGTGATACACCCACTCAATGCCATGCTCTTTGGCCCAGGTGTCTATGAGGTTGTTTCGGAAATGGGTCCCGTTGTCTGACTCAATTCTCTCTGGGGTGCCATGTCACCATAAGACTTGTTTTTCAAGGCCCCGGATAGTGTTCTGGGTAGTGGCATGGGGGACGGGGTATGTTTCCAGCCATGCAGTGGTTGCTTCTACCATTGTAAGCACATGGCATTCGCCTTGGTGGGTTTGTGGCAGTGTGATATAATCAATCTGCAAGGCCTCCCCATATTTATACTTCATCCATCATCCTCCATACCACAGAGGCTTTACTCACTTGGCTTGCTTGATTGCAGTGCATGTGTCGTGGTTTAAACTCAGTCAGCAACCAAGCACCATGCAGCCGCTCACTCACTCCCCCCTGGTGGGATGGGGGAGAGAATCAAAAGAGTAAAAGTGAGGAAACTCCTGGGTTGAGATAAAGACCATTTAACAGGCAAAGCAAAATCTGTGTGCACAAGCAAAGCAAAACAAGGAATTCATTCACCACTTCCCATGGGCAAGCAGGTGTTCAGCCATCCCCAGGAAACAGGGCTCCATCACGCATAACGGTTACTTGGGAAGACGAACGCCATAACTCCAAACGTCCCCCCTCCTTCTTCTTCCCCCAGCTTTATATACTGAGCATGATGTCATATGGTATGGAATATCTCTTTGGTCAGTTTGGGTCAGCTGTTGCAGCTGTGTCCCCTCCCAGCTTCTTGTGCACCCAGCAGAGCATGGGAAGCTGAAAAAGTCCTTGACTACTGTAAGCACCACTTAGCAACAACTAAAATATCTCCACATTATCAACACTGTTTTCAGGATAGATCCAAAACATAGCCCCACACTAGCTACTATGAAAAAAATTAACTCTATCCCAGCTGAAACCAGGACAGCATGTTTCACATTCATGGATAACCTGTGCAATAGCATCCATGATCAAGTCCGCCCCTTGATCATGAGCCCATCTGTATGTTGCATCTCTTCCTTGATGGCCTGAGGTGTCATGGGCCCACCGAGCTATAAATAGTTCACCTTTATGTTGCCAGTCTAGATCTGCTTGAGCCACTTCAATCTTAGCAGCCTGATACACCTGCTGGTTGTTTTGATGTTCTTCAGTGGCCTGACTCTTGGGTACATGAGCATCCACATGATGTACTTTTTACAACTAGGTTCTCTACCTGGGCAGCAATATCTTGCCACAATGCAGCAGCCCAGATGGGTTTACCTCTGTGTTGCCAGTTGCTCTGCTTCCATTGCTGTAACCACCCCCACAGAGCATTTGTCACCATCCATGAATCAGTAAGAAATAGAGCACTGGCCATTTTTCTCATTCAGCAATGTCTAAAGCCAGCTGGATGGCCTTTACTTCTGCAAACTGACTTGATTCACCTTCTCCTGCAGCAGTTTCTGCGACTTGTCGTATAGGACTCCATTCAGCAGCCTTCCATCTCCAATGCTTTCCCACAAGACGACAGGACCTGTCAGTGAACAGGGCATATTGCTTCTCATTTTCTGGTAGTTTGTGGGACCTCTTCAGCACATGTCACCTCCTCCTTTGGCAATATTCTGTAATCTTTGTCTTCTGGCCAGTCCATGATCACTTCCAAGATTCCTGGGCGGCTGGGGTTTCCTATTTGAGCCCACTGGATGATCAGTGTGACTCACTTACTCCACATAGCATCAGTTGCATGATGTGTAGAGGGGACCCTCTCTTTGAACATCCAGCCCAGCACCGGCAGTGCTTCAGTACCGATCACTCCTGAAGCAGCTCGAACCCCTTCATATGCTGCCAATATCTCTTTTTCAGTTGGAGTATAGTGGGCTTCGGACCCTCTGTATCCCCACCTCCAAAACCCTAGGGGCCGACCTCAGGTATCCCCTGGTGCTTTCTGCCAGAGGTTCCAGGCAGGTCCATTCTCCCCAGCTGCGGTGTAGAGCACGTTTTTTACGTCTTGTCCTGCTCAGACTGGCCCAAGGGCTACTGCATGAACTATCTCCTGCTTAATCTCTTCAAAGGCTTGTCATTGCTCAGGGCCCCATTTGAAATCATTCTTCTTCCGGGTCACTTGATAGAGAGGGCTTACAATCAGATTGTAATTTGGAATAGGTATTCTCCAAAAACCCACAACGCCTAAAAAAGCTCGTGTTTCTTTTTTGCTGGTTGGTGGAGACATGGCTGTTATTTTGTTGATCACATCCATTGGAACCTGATGATGTTCATCTTGCCATTTTATTCCTGAAAACTGGATCTCCTGTGCAGGTCCCTTCACTTTACTTTGTTTTATGGCAAAACCAGCCTTCAGAAGGATTTGGACTATTTGCTTCCCTTTCTCAAAAACATCTTCTGCTGTGTTGCCCCACACAGTGATGTCATCAATGTACTGAAGGTGTTCCGGAGCTCCACCCTGTTCCAGTCCAGTATGGATCAGTCCATGGCAAATGGTAGGGCTGTGTTTCCACCCCTGGGGCAGTCGATTCCAGGTGTACTGGACACCCCTCCAAGTGAAAGCAAACTGTGGCCTGCACTCTGCTGCCAAAGGGATTGAGAAGAATGCATTAGCGATATCAATTGTGGCATACCACTTGGCTGCCTTTGACTCCAGTTCGTATTGAAGTTCTAGCATGTCCGGCACGGCAGCACTCAGTGGCGGAGTGACTTCATTCAGGCCACGATAGTCTACTGTTAGTCTCCACTCTCCATTAGACTTCCGCACTGGCCATATGGGACTGTTAAAGGGTGAACGGGTCTTACTGATCACTCCTTGGCTCTCCAGTCGCCGAATGAGCTCACAGATGGGAATCAGGGAGTCTCGGTTGGTGCGGTATTGCCGCCGGTGCACTGTTGTGGTGGCAATTGGCACCTGTTGTTCTTTGACCTTCAGCAACCCCACAACAGAAGGGTCCTTCGAAAGACTGGGCAAAGTAGACAGCTGTTTAATTCCCTCTGTCTCCACAGCAGCTATACCAAAAGCCCACCCGTACCCTTTTGGGTTCCTGAAATACCCTCTCCTGAGGCAGTCT
The DNA here is from genome assembly GCA_031468815.1 of Morus bassanus. Classification (NCBI taxonomy): domain Eukaryota; kingdom Metazoa; phylum Chordata; class Aves; order Suliformes; family Sulidae; genus Morus; species Morus bassanus. The sequence goes on from CM062570.1 coordinate 21,530,808, forward strand.
ATGCCAAGGATGCACGGAGCCTCTGGACCAGTCACAATGGGGTGCTTTTGCCACTCATTCCCGGTTAGGCTCACTTCAGCCTCCAATACAGTTAGCTCTTGGGATCCCCCTGTCACTCCAGCAATACAGATGGGTCCTGCCCCTACATAGCTTGATGTCATTAGGGTGCACTGTGCACCAGTGTCCCCTACAGCCTTATATTCCTGTGGGTCAGATGTGCCAGGCCATCAGATCCACAGAGTCCTTCAGACCCGGTTGTCCCTTTCCTCCACCTGGCTGGAGGCAGGACACCTCTAGTCCTGATTGTAGTATTTGCTACTCACTTCTTGTAAAGGTGAACCAAAAGTCTCTCTATTAAGATCAGAAATAAAATCAGCACTTTTACTTCTTTGTCTGGGGAACTGCTTACTGGAAACTGGAGCAGCAACTCTCCTGGAAGAACTCCCCTGAGTGATTTTTTTTTTCTTGTAATTCACATACCCATGCCTCTAGGGTAGAGGCAGATTTTCCATCCCCACATCCTCGTGTCCTCTCCGTGGTCATGCAGGTAAAACAATAGGGTGCCCTGTGGTGTGTATCCTCTCTTGAGCAGAAGGACGCTTACTTCTAATGGCTGATACACTTGTCCATACAGGTAGGGAGTGGGACATATCTTTTTTGACTTGCTGGACTTCCTGGGACAGTTTTTCCACAGATTAGATGAGGAAGAGACATGTGCTTTGTAATCCCGGAGTCTGTCAATCACATTGCCTGCTGTTGGTCCCTCTTCATTTTTCCAGGCCAGTACTGCCAATGAGTTTACATGGGATGATGGTGCGCTCCGTACAAACTTACGCCACATGGGTTGTGTGCATAGGATCTTTGGGTGACTGTTCATTGTCTAGGTCACCATAAATCACTTCAAGAACAGCTAATTCTCTCAGGTACTGGATACCTTTCTCCATGGTGGTCCATTTTTCTGGACGATACAGAACATCTTCCTTGAAAGGATACCTTTCTTTCCCTCCAGATAGGAGTTGCCTCCAGAGGCTGAGGGCTTATGTCCCTTTTCCAATTGCTTTGTCAGTGCCCCCATCCCTCGAAAGGTATCCCAGTTGTTTGCCTTCCTTCCCCCCTAATTCCAGGCTACTGGCTCTGTTATTCCAGCATTGGAGCAGCCAGGTGACAACGTGCTCACCTAGACAAGATCCAAAATCTTGCATATCTTGCAGCTCACTCAAGGATAGGGATCAGGTGGTTTCCATCTCGTTTATGAGTTCTTCCTCTTCCTCCTCCTGCCAGAAGTGGCAGATCTACCCAATTTTCTTCTAAAATGAATGTGGAAAGATATAACAGAGTCTTTCTCTATTTTTTGGAACACTATGCCTATCACAATGTTCTCCCTCTTTCTTATCATCCTGGGCACATTTAGGATGCTGCCAGTTTAACCCCAAGCAGCTGCTGGTTTAACATCAGCCAGCAGCTAAGCCCCACACAGTTGCTTGCTCACTCCCCGCAGTGGGATGGGAGAGATGATCAGAAGGGTAAATGTGTGAAAACTCATGTGTTGAGCTAGAGAGTTTAAAAATTAAATCAAAAGCTGTGCATGCAAGCAAAGTAAGGAATTAATTCACTACTTCCCATTGGCAGGCAGGAGTTCAGCTATCTCCAGGAAAGCAGGGCTCCATCCTGCATAACAGTTGCTTGGGAAGACAAACACCATCACTCTGAATATCCTTCTTCCCCCTTTTTCTCAGCTTTTATTGCTGAGCATGACATCTTATGGTATGGGGTTTCCCTTTGGTCAGCTGTCCCAGCTGTGTCCCCTCCCAACTCCTTTTTCACCACCAGCTTGCTCACTGGTAAGGCAGTGTTAGAAGCAGTACAGGCCTTGATGCTGTGTAAGCACTGTCAAAAAAAAAAAGTGTCAGTTCAATGGTATGGTGTGATTACAGCCAGCAAAACTGTCTCACTCTTCTTCTGTGCTTTCCTGTCTTTCTGCATTTTCTTACTTGACGGTGAACTCCAGATGGAGGGCTCACCTTTTTGTCTTTTTTTCCTGCTTAGCTGGATTGTAGTTCTTAAGAAGAGCCCCTAGAGGTTGCTTGATATTATTGCAGCTGATGAAGATTAGGATGATCTGTGAAAGTGACTTCTTTTTTAATTTAACATCTCTCTTTTATTAAGTGATAAAAAGAAAGGCCTATACTTAAACTTCCTCAAGCTTGTTCTCTTTACTTTTTTTATAATCCTATTTTTGTGGGAAGACTTTGGATAACCATGGGTAAAATAAAAGCCAGAACCTCCCATGTGCAGCCCATGTGCATGAAAGTCCCTATGGCCTTTTTACCAGAACTTAAATACCTGAGTTCTCTGTTTCTTATTAAAATAATTCTGGATGTACTTCTCTATGCAAAACAAAATACAGAGAAACATTTAAGCCACAGGTGATGAGTACAGGTGAAGCCATCCCAGCCCAAAGCAGGCACTCCAGTACAGTTAGCCATGTTGCAGCAAAACTGGCACAATCATTCCAGTTTTTCAGCTATTTTCCATTCACCTGAGTCAGTACCTCATGAGGTCAAATTCACTTCAGCAAGTGAAACAGGAGATACTGCTGGCAATCTGTTATTTGTCATTCTGCACTTGTGACTGGCCAAACTGATAAACAGTGGACTTTGTCAGAGATAATGCCCAAACCAGACATAATTTTTCTGAAACTAGGAGGGATTTTTTTAATTACCTTTAAAGAAAATAAAGCTGAACTCTAAAACCCACACATGTAGATTATTCATTTTCAGCACAACAGCTCTCCTGCTGGAGATCACAGGGAATCCAGACACAGTGACAGTGACATTGCTCCTATACTTTTTTCAGAGATGTCTAGATGTAATACACAAGGAAGAAAATTTAAGTGTAGTAAGTGTTTGTAACAAATCCAAATTCTCCACAAAGGGGATCAGAGTTTCAAGCAACTTCTCGATTTTCCTTCAGGAAAAGCAGGTGGAAAAAAATTTAATTTCCTGTCAATTCAACCCAAACAAAAGTTATTTCTGTACACCAGATGTTTAACTTCTGTTGTGCCTAACTTCACTGTCCACTTCTTTGTTGTGACACACAGCCTTCTGGAAACTAGTTCAACCAGGACCCCTAAATGGTAGTGACAAAGGAGGGCCCCAAAATTAGCTATGAGAACATATACGACTAGCTCTCCATCAGTGACACAGGCTTCCCATCAGCTGCCAAATGGAGAATAAGGCACTTCTTTGAGAAATCAGAGGCTGTCAGATTTTGTGCTGCTCCACAGCAAGGTGTAACACAGTATGAATATGACTTGAATAAAGAGAAAAAAAAATAAAAGACAAGGAGGTGTCTGCTTTTAGCTGGGGGCATGTCCAACTGTATGTCTGAAGTAGGAAAATAGGGGAGATATACAGCAGGAATCTGGATATTTGAGGGAAGACGTTACAACGTGCTTAGAAGGAAGAGACTGAGGACAGGAAATGGATGCTAGGGCTGTTCTGTGGGAGAGATCACCCAAGGATTGTGTTTAGGTATCTGCTGGTGCTTTTTGCTGTCCAAGTGCTCCTTCTACCTAGCACATAGTAAAGAGAATGGGGCTGGGACAGCCAGCCAACAGAGATGACAGCAGCTGACATCAAAAGGCAGTCATAAGACAGGTGGCAGCCTTTTCCTGAGACAGCTGAGTGGCAGCTCTTCCCTGAGATAGTCCCATGTAGATATGTGTGATGGGTGCCAAGTGGTGAGCAGGCATGTGTTGCCAAGAAGGTCAGCATTGTGCCTCTGAGCAATGAGCAACCACCTTGTTTTCAGCAAAGAGCTTGGTGTGGGCCCCATTCCTATAACAAAGAAAGCCGCTTTTGAACAACAGAATGTTGTGATCCTATCTGCTTTGACTCTGATGCCTCTCCAGTCTGAATCTAGTGACCTGCACATCATACTGCTCTGCAAGTGCAGAGGTGTGCCATATGGTTGTCACCACTGTGAAGTCACTGCTAGACTTCGACATAGGAGTTTCTTAGTGTAAGCAGATGTGAGACTAACAGCTAGAGGTTATGGCCATACCTGCATCCCACATACCAAGGCACTTTCAAATCTGTTTGGTGCCATCCAGAAGCTCTGTGACACCAGGACCACACTGACTGGGAGCTCATGTGAGGGTATGTTAATTGCAACCTTTTAAAATCACAACCAAGACAACTGAATCAGAGATACTCTTGTTCCTAGGAATATAACGTTGCAAATTAGTCTGGCTCTCTACTGTCAGCAATTTTCATCAACTCTCTGAAAATAAATCCACATTGTTGATAAGCTTTTTAGCTGGCTGCTGACCTGTGCAAGGTTGTTATGTCAGACCACTGGTAACAAGGTAACTCTTGATAGAATAAGTACAATGAGCTTCAGACAGTATAACTCCCACAAAGTTTTGCTACAACTCTTCAGCCTCTAAGCTAGGCTAGCCTTGGTTTCAGGTGGTTGTTACTCAGCTATATTTTGGAGGGGCAGCTGGCATAGAGGTGCACAATTGCTATCCATTTTCCTATGTGTTTAGGAGAACTTTTTCCTTCAGAGTGGTTGCTGTGACTCTCATAGGACAGGGGAAGGAAAATCTTTCAGCAAGAATGGTCTTCGGGCAGTCTTAGTCCTGAATGTGCTCCGATCATGGCAGCCTTTCCCCACGCTGCTCTGGAATTTCCATCATATTAATCCCAATGAAAGGTAAGAACATGAATACATCTAATGCTTTCCTGACTGCTTAGCAATAACACCTACTGTTAAAGACCCAAGTGCTTCCTGAGAGCCAGATAAAAGGAGACAGTGTGTCCTTTTTAACACTATCTCACCAGAAACACAGGTTGGAAAAGACCTCCTGATTCACTTTTGTGACTTTCCTTATCCCACAGACAGATTGCATTTTAACAAATGCTTTTAACAAGTTCCCCAGAAGTGCTTTTCCTGAAGGATGGTGAACAGTTTGAAGAAGTGCAGGATCTTGTGATCTAAGTTGCATGACTGTCTGACAACAGGACCGCCTGTCCACTAGGAATTTGCTCATCAATTTAAGCAGTCGAACTCCGCAGCTGCATATGCTAAAGACAAAAGGGTAGCCAATTTAATTAACCACAGCCTCAAGGACCATAATTCATTATCAGTTTTACCAGTATCAATGTCCTGAAGGTAAGTTTGGAACACAGATGTCTAATCAGGAAAGCAGCTCTGTAAATCTGATTATTTTCCTTGCTCCTTAATTGATGGCAATAAAAAGAAAAAACCTAAACTGATGTATTTGATTAGTATAGTGGACAAATCTGCCCAAAGAAGTCATTAGAGAAAGCTTCCCTGAATCTTTGAAATTGCTTCTGGCTTCACATACAAATACTGCTTCCCTTCTAACCTGATTTTGTCATGCAACGGTTGTGGCAGTGGCAACGGTTAGTCACAGAAATGAAAAAAAGCAAGGCCTTCAAGAAGTCACATAAACTGTCCCCTTGAATCTAGGACAGAATTAACTGTATTTAGATTCACTAACACGTATTTTAAAAACCATTTTAGAAACTCCTGTCACCAGATACTCCACCACTTTTTTGCGTATCAGCCACCAGTATCAAGAGGAAGATTTTCCTAATATCTACCTCACTTTCTGTACTGTAAATTAAGCTAATTACTACTTATCTTGCCTTTGAAGAAGCGGAACTGATTAGGAAGTCACATTTTCACTCTGCAAGGAATTCCAGCCTCCAAAATCTGTTGTTATCCCAAACTTGAGCAAGAAGCCAAAATGTCATCTTTTTCCTCAAAGTTAAAATGTCTGATCTTGGATTAGGATGACCAAAATGTTTTCAAGACCTTCAAACCATTTGTCTAATTATCCTTTCATATAATCATCTGCATATAATCATTGAAACAAAATCTTTTAGCATTATCAAAATGGAGCAAGAAAGCTGAAATGATGTGTTTTGTCTTTCCTGCTGAAATTGCTAGTGAAACTTTTAAATGCCTGTGGCTTGTTAGTTTCTCAAATGAATTACATTCTCTGTTGGAATACTTTTCTAAATCTTTGGTACATTACAGTCAATAGCTTGCTTGATAATTTATTTACAAGGACAGTGGCTGTGGCTAATGGCTTTTTTAAAAGAGAAGCTCTCCTGTTATTTGCAATGAAAATCTGTGTTAAAGTTTTGCATGAAAATCATCACAGGATAGGATTTTACTAAATTTTACTGAAGTACTTTTACTAATATCACTGATCTCTGAAACCTTATGTTCAGGATAAATCTAGATATATAGTTATAAAACTGCTTAGTTGAGATATGACATTCGCACCAGAAGGCTATAACTCCCATGAAGCCTTTGACATTGCATTCTTTGCTGAGCTGCCTGAATTAAACACTGGTAGGAAGCAGAGGGGGAAGAGGGGGAATAGCAGATCTAATTTATTCCCTTTGTGTTATGAGCTGAACACTCTTTGCACCTATGATATGTAATGATATGCCTATCATTACACACAGTGTGACATTACTGGTGTAATAAGTTGGGACATAAGCTTTCCCTAAGAGTGTGTGTAGAGATGGGAAGAAACATCTGGAAATTAAACCTATGGAAAAGATGAAATGCTTTCAGTGCAGCCAACAGTCAAAATCATCTTTTAGTGTATGAAAGAACAAAACTACCTATTTTTAGGCTGTTTTCTATGATAAAGCTGAGAGTTATGTGCAGCATGCTTTAACAGGCTCTGATCTCACAAACCTCAACCTTGGAGTGGACTCCCACATTCCCAATCAGCCCACATGACTAAGTAAGTCAAGCTTTTCTTTTACCAAATAGGACACTTAATCTACAGGCAGACAGAAATAATGCCCTGTTGTTCTGCTGTTCCTCGGTGAAGCCACATCTCCGACTATGCCTGATCTAAAGCCAACTTATTGCCACTAGAGCTGGCAACAACCTATTTGTCACTGAAATAACATCAGCATAACGAGAAGAATGGAGCAACAGATGTTCATCCCAGACCAGGATCTCAAACAGCTGAGGAGACTAAATGGTTTCTTCTGTTCAAATTACAGTTTGCACAAAGCCCTGCGGCAAAATACATATTCCAGCCTGATAGCTTCATGGTTCAGAAACACACATCAGTGCTTACAGTCCTACAGTCCTTGCTAAATCAAGCCCTCTCTACACCTCACCCAAATTTGCACAGACTTCTAGTAAAGTGTCCCTCTGTAAAGTGCTGTATCCTACAGAACACATCACTGATGCTCCAGATGATACACAGTACTGCTGATTTTTAGTTTGACCAGGAAAACCAAAACTACCTCTTCTACTAATGTTTGGGGAGATTTTTGAGTACATAACACAATCTGTGAGCTGTCATATATTGCATCTTCTTGCACAGGGTTTTACTGCTTTTGGGGGCTTTATTGTTTTATGCCACCAAAATATGTGCCATTTGCTATTGTTCCCAAATCTTCCTTTGCAACATCTGCTTCTTTAATTAAGAGGGTCAGTGATAGTAGAAATGAACGCTCAATGTGTTAAGCACAGTAAATAACTATATTAACACATAGGAGGTGTCAGCACTCTCCGCCCCTAACAAAAGAAGGCTGTCATCCAAATCTCAGGAGATTGGAGTTACATGGTAATAGAAAACACCAGACAGGGCGTGAAAACTCCTTGACCCAATCTCAGTATCCATTCAAGATTATCAGTGCTCAAACAGTTTTAATTGCCATCAGTTAGCGATGGGAGCTTATAGCTTGCTTGTGTTAGTGATGACATTTGTTTCTGCTTGGACTTGCGATTTCAGTAATAGTAAAAAAGTAAATAGTCCAATTTACTGGCAGCCAAAATATGCACTTCAGGAGAGCCTTTAGAACAGCTGAGAAACAGCTAAGCACCTAATTCCACTGATTTCCAGTGGCAGAAACTATCAAATTCTCAAAGGTGCCTTAAAAATGGTCTCCTTTGATTGGCTTGAATACATGATTCTTGGTACCTTAGCCTGAGTGATTATTCAAAATAGCCAGAATACAGTTATACAGAATAAAATGAATTATTTTCTATTTTCCTCTTCTTTTTTTCTTTTTCTGGACAGGTTTCCTTTCCTCTATTGCAGTTCAAACCGTGTGTGGTTATTTAGGATATGCTAAGTGCATCTGTACACTCATTTTTCACACATGTAGAGGGGATCATTTCTCCTTCCAGGGAAACACTAAATTAGGTGTGAAATGAAATACTAAACTACTATGTGCACAAAGCAAATTAATCCCTCCTGGCCTTGTGTTCCTTTCTTGTGCTTTATCCACTGTGATAGGTAGTGAACACATATATAACTTCTTCTGGGGATAGAAAATTTCATCCTCTACTTTGAATCCTTCCTATTAAATTAAATGGTTGGGAATTTACCTTGCTTGCAAAAAAATATTTTGCCAGGCTGATATGTTCTTTACATTGAATCCATGACAAAAGAGCAGGAAAATGGTAAAATACCTCTCTTCTCTTAATTTCTTCTATTTTCGATCTCTTTTTCCTAGTTTTCCTTTTACACTAACATGGGACATGATATTTCATTTGACCTGCCTGAATTCTGTCAGCTCATGCCTTTTATCAGAACGGACAACATATGATTTTTTTCTTAATGACTAGGAATTTTGAGTCCCGTCATTATGTGACTTTCTCTTAAGAGAAAGTTTCTGACCTATTATGTCAGAAGCTACATTTTAACTGAAGAATGGGTATTTGTGTTAAAAAATTGGCCTCTTAGTCCCCAAAATCATAAATATCCTCAAACTCAATCCTAAATGTATTTACACATATGTATGTATATAAAGATGTATATATACATATATACACACATATATATAAATAAAAATTAAGTCAATCTTTGGATCTTTTAAAAGTTTGAGCAGGCATAACCACAAGTATACAAACATCTTTGTAAGTTTCTAAGATAATAGAATGTGTGTGCTTCTAAACTGAAAACTGAAGGACCAATAATTCATAACAGAGAACAAAAAAGAAAATTAGCAAAATCTGAAAAACAAATGGACCATAATGACTTATTCTTGGACTTCACAACTCTAAATCACCTTAAAAATATGAAATTATTTTGATAAAGTACAACTATGTCTTAGTGCTGACTTAAGGATTTATGATGGAAGCCATACAGGTGTTTGAAAATGATAACTGTTCCTCTTTAAAAGCCTCAATGTTTGGACAATTCACACACATTTTCCGAAATGGAGAACAGCAACCCATGCTGTCATGACACCGTAACAAGAGCTGAACTGAAAAGAAAATGGTCATTGTATTCATTTATTTGAGGTATAAATATCCATTTATTATAGCAGTGTGCTTGTCTAAGCTATTTCCCCCACCCACAAAAAGAGCACATTTAATTATATCTAACCAACAAATTCTGCTCGAAGAAGTTTAACAGCTGTATTCTCAGGACTTTACATTGCTTAACTTTTTGATCCTGTGGTTTAACAGCTAAAGTGCCTTCTGCAGATTTACTTTGAAAAAAGTAAATCTAATGTGCTGTAACCTCACTGGCAAATGTTTATTTACTGTAGACTATAGATGCTACTCATTCCTCTTCTCTGCCTAAGTAATTTTCCATCAAGTTCAGCCCTGCAGAAGACTGGGGAAGAACCAGTTTTTAATATTTAGAAAAAAAGTTTTTAATTTCTCATTCAAATACTGTCAAAAATGAAACAGAAAAAGTTCTGCAACCTGTATTTCTCTCTTCTCCGTCCAGCTTCTGTAATCTGATGTATTCTTTTCTTGCATCTTTTTATATGCCCATAATGTTAATTGCAACATACACGCTATTCATGTTGTCTTTAAGCATATCACTATGGGATATCTTATTACAACTAAATGTGCTCTGTATGTTACCAAAGATAAGTATTGGTATCATAATAGCAAAGGACGTCTGCTACTACAGAAGGAGGAAATAAACAGCCTTACATCTTCTGGTATCTTGTGCCCAATTAGCTCTTCCAAACTGATATAACACACTGAGCCAAACTTCTCAAAACTGTGTGTTTCTATCTCTCCTGAATAGTAGGACTATACAGTGACTCATTTACCTCTTCCAACACACTCTATTAATGTGGCCTTGTGCCACCCTCCAGATTACGCCTCTAATTTCTGCTTATCAAGACTTCCTGCCCAGTGGCAGGAGCACATTTTCCCAGTAAAGGAGGCATGGGACAGAGAGGCTCGGCAGTACCCAAAAACCCACACATGTTGGGGCTGGCTCCATTGGGCTCTGAAACAGCCAAAGCAGGAAGTAAAGTCAATGCTTCTGTCAGCTTTCATTGGTTTATTGCCATAGGCAGTCATGTGTCTGCTTTGGTTGCCTAAACCCAGCTGCAGGCATCATATAGCCTGGGGATGCTGACAAATTTTGGCAGTAGGAATAGGCAGAAGACAGGAGAAATCTATATTCCAGCTGCTAGATCTGAATGCAAATCAGATATCTGCTTCCAGTTCATTTGCAGTGTGATGCAATGTGCATCATTGTGCTACATGACGCACAGCCCTGCCTATCCAGACAAAACCTTTTGGATTGACCCTACTTCCCACAGGCTATCATTCCGGCTACGAGGACATGCACTGTTTTCAGCACAGAAGCTCCTGAGGCCTGTGGCCCATTTGCACAGGCAGAAATGCCCACCATTCACCCTTCCCACCATGGAGTCTGTAGGCACTAGTCAGGTAGAAAAAAGGGAGAACCAGAGCAACAAGGAGACCTTCACTGCTTTTAAAGACCCAGCTTGTATGAGAGAGTTCTGGGGGTTCCTCCCCAACTCTGTCTGTTTTTAAGCCCTGACAGATCCCATCCTTCCTTACACTGCTAGAAAACTTCAGCCATTTCGTGGTCCTGAAGAGGCATAGCTTCCTTCCCCTCCATCAACAATCAGACTTTTCTAGCATTTTGTTTTTTCATCAGTGAAAGCTGAACTCCTTTCCCCTTCCTCTTTGGGTAGTATTACAACACCCTGTTTTCTCCGCATCCTCATTTTTCTATTGCAAGGTTTCCTGACTCAGTATCCACCTCCTAATGTAACATCCACAGGCAGTTCTGCATACCAAGGACACAGAGAATCTCACTCTGCTTATGTGCCGCTCGGATATACTTGCTCTCTGCATGTAATTATATCTACTATTTATCTGCTGACATTCAAATTCACAGCACCATGGAGACCTTTTAAACAGTACCATGGCAATATTTCAAAAGACATTTTTTTGGGAAAGGGAGATGGCAACAGTAGAGGGTTTGCTTTCATTTTCTCCATTGGGCTATAACCTACATTTCCAGTAAGCACCTACTACAAAGCTAAAACAGCAAACTCTGAAACTTGTGGGTCTTTAATAAGCAGATCTGCATCTGGTGTTTTCTTCCTGTCTCACATACTTAGGTCTGACATGTCTAAAGGCAAGAGATTTCTGGGGAAAATACTGCTTGTGCTGGTTTCAGCTGGGATAGGTGCCAACACTGGCCAAGCAAGGGCCTGAACCCATGTTCAACCCTGACCATGCTGATTATGTGGAAGTGCTAGCACAGGATTTAGAAACCTAAGAAAGTAAGCTCATGCCCACAGTAGTACCCTGGATGCAGTGGGCACAGGCCAGATAAAGCCCTCTACTCTAATGGCTTAGCTTTTCCCCATTTGCTGTAGATTGTCTGAAGCCAGGGTTGCAATGCTCAGATCTAACAACTCAAATTACATCTTCTCCTAGGCCCACATTTGAACAGCAGCAGAGATATTTCCTCATCCTGCCCTGCCAGCGTACAGCACAGAGCCTGCAGAGAGGGGCAATGTCTTCCTGTCCCACTCCTTGCTATTGCTTTTCCACCAGAACTCTTCTAAGTCTCTGTAGCTAAGAATCAGGCCCTTTGCTTTTAACTTTTTTCATAAAGAGGTAAGATTAACTCTTTTAGGGGAATAAGCTGCCTGGGATCTCTTTGATCTTCTCTCTGCATTCACAGTTTTATCTGTTTTTCCAAGTACTCGAGGAGCTCTTTCTGTTTTTTTTAATGAGGTTGGGACGAGTTCTTGTGGGTTCCTCTTACAACCATGCAGTCTTCTACTGGCACCTTGTTAGTGATGAACAGACCTGTTGACAGTACAGATTATTTTCTTACAAAATTACTATAATGCGAGGCCCTAGATAAAGAGATTTTCATGCATGAGGGACTGTAAATTCATTGCACTTTTATAGAAAGATGAAGTGGCTGATTGCCACAAAATATTTCCACGGCTATCCCGTGGAACTGTATTTATAAAGCAGGTGCAGTCTTGTCTACAACAGTTATTACCAGCTCTATCTGGAGGTTTTGTAGAGAACTGGAACAAAATTTAAATTCCTAATAGTACCATGACAAAGAAAGATGTTGGCTTTAGCTCCAAAAACCTCTCTATGAAAAAAAATTTTATCTTGAAAGCAGATCAGCCCTGGTCCTTGGATGTAAGACATGCTGAAGTTTGGGGTATTCCAAATCTACAGGTGAATTGAATAATGGGGCTGCATCACTAGTTCTTCTTTTACTGTTAGGAATTTAGTGCAAGCAGAAGGTATGCTGTTAGCATGATGTACAATAGGTCTGACACAGGAAATCTCACAAACAGGGAGGAATTAGTCCATCAATATTCTACCCTGAAACGCCATCGTGAGTTTCCTTTCCATCATTTTTTCTCTCTCTTTTGGCAAAGTTCTAAACCCAAGAAGCATGGATTCTGACATGCTGAAAAAGGAACTGGGGTGAGTGAGGAAGAAGTTAGGTAATAAAAGTAAATATCATACTTCCTACATTCATCCCAAACTTTTGCAGTGTTCTCCTATATTTTAAGAAGTTTACAGCATTAAGTCCAACCTGGTCTAGAGTGCAAGAATCTTAAAGTCACAGCCCATTTATATCTTTGCATATTTAGGGTAGGATTTAAGTCACCAAGTTTTAGGTTTCTTAAAGCTACAGATCAGGACCTCGCTAATCAATAAAAACAGACAGGATTTCCGGGGTGATGAACCAATTTTACATGCTTACTCAAATACAGAATTAAATACAGTCTGGATGTCTCTACTCAACATAGAGGGAGCCTAGACAACCATTTTAGAGAGTTACAGAGGGCTAAAATTGGCTGTAATGAGTGTCACCATTTCCTTGTAGCCTAAGCCTTAGACACACAGAATTAAAGGACTTGAATAACAAGCATACATTAATACAGGGTTTGCTGTCCTCTATCTCTAGCAGATGATGTGTGCATTGACTTTTAGGTTTCTTTGGAGAAACACTGAACTTAGACAAACGGGCAAAGAAGGTGTGACTTCCTTATTAAGAGAAGCTTTGGATTTGATAGCTACTGAGATAGAATATATTGCCCCAGATTTCCCTGTCAGTATTAACCTTGCTGCAGTAACATTAGTGTTGGCAGATAGTATTCATGGCAGAATGGCTAGGTTTGCTAGGAGTAGTAGCAAATCACTTGTACCTTGTGTACTCCATACCCAGTTTTACAATTACAGCTTCTGATGGTAAAACACAGTTTTGTCCATTGGGTACTGAGCTGTGATATATTTTTGTCATCAGTGCCAAAGGCTCGCTGCAAATATAAGAAGCCAATTCCTACTGATAAAACACTGCAACACTGAGTCTTGTTCTGCTATGACAAGCTAAAGTAAAGGCTACTGGAGTAATGAGGGGAAGTGCCAAGCAGCTAGCACTGCTATAGTTCTGAATAATATCCCTAGGTCGTAAGACATGTCAAGATCTATGAAGTTTACCTGCTGCCAAAAAATGTTAATGGAGCAGGAAAGACAATTTGCAGGGAGATTACTTGTAAGGTAAACAGCAAAAGGGTGAGCTGAACACTAACTTAAATTCCTGACTCATAAAAAAAGAGTATAGTGCAGCTGACAAATTATCAGTCGTATGTCTTTACTGCTGAAAGGCAGTCCTTACTTAAGAGGTAGTTCAACCTAAACTACAGAAGTGTAAAAGTGAGTTGTCTAGGTCTAAGCTAACTGGCTAGCCTTCCTTCATATTCATTTGAGAGAGACAAACACCTCCAGGGTGATGTGTCTCAACCATTTTAGATAGTTGTCTTACAATGGGATGAATTTGAAGATGCTTCTGCCTCCTTATAGGGAGCCTGCACAATTACCTCATTGTTAGATAACTATAAGTGAGATGTCTAAAGCTCAGTGAAATGAATCTTATCTTTTATTTCTAAGTAGATAGCCAACATCTGACCAATTGTCTACCAGGAGAGCACTGCAGATGTGATTACTTAACAGATGGGGATAATTTTTATTCTCAAAGTTAATTCTGATGTATATTCAGCGTTGCTACATTTATACATCTTTAAGAGAGGCAATGTCAGAGCACGGACCACCAAATGATCTGCATTATATTTGAAATAAAAGAAATAATTCAGTCTTTAAAAAATGAGGGTGCCAGGGACCTCAAAAGGTCTTTGACCCACCCTGCTGCCTAAAGGCAAGAACAGCCTGACATAATTCAAATTGAACAGATTTTATTTCTCTTATTCATAAAAATCTTGAGTCCACTGCTTCCACAGGCAAGTGTGTCCAGCACTTTACAATCTCCATCAACTCTCAAGTCCTTCTGTTGTGTTTGCTGTTTTTTTCCAGCAGACAAGTATTTGCGCAGTCTATCAACGAAAGCCTTCCCATGGCTAATTTTGCTGGGATTCAGATACACGCTGTTTGTGAAACCTTACTTTAATTTAGAAAAACTGAGTGTGGCTGACAAATGATTAATAAGAGAAGAGCAATTTGATTCAGTTATACAGGTAGCTAAGGTCTGCAACACTATTAAAGCATATGACTACCTTACAAGCAATATCGACAGAAAACTGTGAAGCACTTTGCAAGTAGGAAGCGAAATCAGAAAAAGACTAAGGATAAGATCCACCTCAACCAAGTTAAAGCAGAGAGAAGCAGTTCAATAAAGTCATTCATAGAATCATAGAATGTCCTGATTTGGAAGGGACCTACAAAGATCATCAAGCCCAACTCATTTCCCTGCAGTGGACAACCCCAAATTCACACCGTATGTCTGAGGGCGTTGTTCAAGTGATTCTTGAATATTGTCAGGCTTGGCACCATGACTACCTCCCTGGGTAGCCTGTTCCAGTGCTCCACCACCCTCTGGGTTAAGAACCTTCTCATAGAATCATGGAATGATTCATCCTATGTTAACTCTGGAGAGTAATAAACTTCAGGTGAATCTTTCTTAGAAGACTTGTACCTTTCTCTATTGTCTGAGTAGGGTGTCTAAACTCCTAAATTGTTAGGACTGTAGATGAGAGAGGGAGACAACACCTCTCTTTTCAAGTAAGCCCTCTGTCACATAACACCTGTTGAGTCTACAGTTTTTGGCAGTAGACCACTATTTATTAAGTCATCTCCCCTCTCTTATCTAGTGGCTCATTGTCTGGGTTTTCTGGATACTTGGCAGCCAAACCATTAGACTGTCAGCACTGGGCTTGTAAAGATCCCTATATAATAGATAGTCATTATGAATACACAGATCATCTCTATATTGTGTATGCACATATGGTTTGAGAATAGTATGCTGTCAGACCCAGATGCTTTAGGCTCCTACCATATTTTGTATTTGACCTAGGTTCAAGAGTGACTTCCTCAGAACTGCTGCAATGAGAACACTGTGACTGATGAATATGTGTGCAGGAAACTTTTTTCCCACCAACCTACCTTTCTCCCTCCCTATCGCTGTATTAAAAGCCTACTGTTGAAGCTGTTACACCTGGGAAATCTCTGCCAAAGTTGTGCAGACTGAATAGGTGACTCACTCAAGTTCTGATTAACTAGCTGCTCTTTAAACCTTTAAAGATGCCCCAGCTGCCTTAAAATCTTTAAATGTGAGATGTAGCTGTTGTGTAAATACAGCTAACTTTTGCTTCATTGCATAACCCAGACTGACAGACACTCTGCAGGTTTCTGTATAAAATAGAACTGTACAGCTTCACACCAAGCTTTTGCCTGGTTCTCTTCTTCAGGCCCACTGCTGTCTGGCTCAGCAGTCAAAAGAAGTGGTTTTTGGTATTGTAGAGTGAATACAGTGTACAGCAATTTGCTTTCAATACCCTGTGCCAGTAGTAGCATCATGAACCTGGTAACTAGAATCCTCTTAGCACTTTAAGAGGATTGCACTAAAACCTGATAGCACTGTAAATATTGCCACCATGCTTGCTTAGCGTCAAGGGAAAGGTGCAGCAGAATCAAAGTGATTGTGCATAGGAACCTAAACTCAAAGTGGTGACTGTCCACACAGTCATTACAATTCTGGACTGGGACATGTATCAGAAGTCATAATCAAACATTACAGAAAAGCATTCCTAACCAGTGAGAGCACATGAAAGTGAAATGGTCCCTGAAGCACTCTAAAGGCTTCTAAGGGCGAGTTTATGATGACTGACACTTAAGGTAGCTTTATCAAGTATTCTGTGTTCAATGCTTTTGATTCTCTCATCTTTATTTTAATTACATGAAGGACTGCCGGTGTGCTGGGTATATTTGATGTGAATTACATTCTTAACAGCAAGCAGTAATTGATGAGTGTATTTGCCTTGCTAATGGTGGGCAATGTATGAACAGCTAAGTACTTGTAACCTTCCAACCTCTGGTCACTTCACTGAGGAAACTATTACTACATCCAGAAAGACTCTGCAAACAGGATAAATATAAGTGAAAAGCACACAAAACATATGTGTTGGCTTATACACAATAACTAGCTGTGACTAATGAGATACTTGGCTGAACATTAACACACTTACTGCCCTAATGAGGTGCTGTGGTTTTGCTAGCCAGGCAGGTGGAGAAGAAACCTTTGGTGATTCATGGAATGGTCTGATTCTTGATGTCGCTCAGCTGCTGTCTTCCAATTCTCTACTATTCCTTGGGGTTTATACTTTTTCAAGGTGGTATTTTTCATCTTCAAGCTGAATAACTAGCTGCTGACTAGCCCTGTCTCAGCAGTCACTCAGTGCTTTTGCTTTTTTTACCTTGTATGGCTTCAGTTCATGGTCTTTCGCACAACCTTAATAACTCTCCTCTATAAATTTGAACCAGATAGCTGAACCTTGGGCTAAGGGTGATGTTCTTAATCTTTGAGAAATTGAAGTTTTATAAAGTCTGAACTGGAACTCAGTGACATGCTAAAATAAGCCCAGTCTTTCTGTGTTTAAGATTTTTAGCACGTGCAGGCCAGAAAACTAAAATGACAAAGGCTTGTCACTGTACAGACATTGGGGTGCTTTTCAGTGTCACCCTTGAAAGGCTGAAAAAGATGGCACATGGCTGTTCCTGGAAAGCAACGACTGGAAGTTTGTACATATTCAGAGACAACGGAAACAGGCACAAAGGACAGCATGCAGAATGGAATTGCAAAAACCACCATCCTCTGCATATCTTCAGTAGCTTCCCCTTTCCTCAACCCCACTAGAAAGAGGGAATGCTTTACAAATACCTTCAATCTACACCCCTGTCTTTTTCTGAACCAGCAGTAGAGAAGCAGCCCTCTGACGGACCTTCCAGTTCACTTTTGAAGACTTTCCTATCAAGATTGCTAATTCTCCCTAGCATGCACATGCTGTGACTTTGACTACAAACAGTGTCTCATGCAGGTGCGTATTTCACGCAGTGACACAAAAGCCAGTATTTCCATCTTCCATCTCAACAACTTGACCGTCAAGCTTCCATTACAGTCAAAAGGACAAACCATATTGTGTTTCATTCTTGGTAAACTGCAAAAATTTCATTAATTTTAACTCTGAGATTAAAACTCCTATTTATTCATTTTAACTTATCTGTACAGACTGTATGCTGTGTCTGATGTGATGAAGATTTGAATCTTTCATGTGCAGTTAGTCACCTCTTAGTCACAAGCTTAATGTGCATCAAAACAGTTTCAGTGTCAGTAAATCACAACAGTCACATGAAACTAAATACTTGTGTGAAGATATTCATAAAAGTATTATGTAGAATATACATGTAGAACAGATGTCCTGTTCTATCTGCACAGACATACATTTTTACCACAAAGATGCCTATCATGTACAACTACATTGCCAATATCCTTCTTCACAGCTGATTAGCTACAGAGATGCCAACTAAGATGTTTTAGTTAACAAGATACGGTATATTTATAAACTAGCTTAAACAACATCTACAAAATGGAGAATAATACCTAGCTACTGAATGTAGCCAAAGAATTTATAAGTCACCTTGAACATGTAAATGTAAATATTCTTTCCATTCCATTGTACTTAAACACATTTACCCCTCTGGATTTGGTGACTTTGAATTATGGTATTTTCCGAGGAAAAGATTAAACTATATATTTTTCATTCAAGTAAAAACATCCATTAAATATGTGCTTAAATCGTGCTGATACCATGTTCTTGGGTGCTGTGTTATCTAGGAAAAGACTTGAGGGCATACTTTCTCACGTTAGGAACTTTGTGTCTTTTTTAATAAATTCTTCATCAAGACAAAAATTTTGATTTTACTTGAAGAAATAATTGCTTAAGTACAGGATGAAGAGGCTTGGGGGCTGCTTTACTTTCAATTTTTGTCTTTGCTATTACTTAGATGATTTAGGAAGCTCTTGAATGCATCTACTAACAGCTTTAATGTGGAAGGGTCATAATTACAAAAGAGTTGGGGAAAAAAAAGATAAATCCTTGAGAGGAAACTGCCTCAAGGTTTTCTTTTGTTTGTTTGTTTAATGATTTTTATGACAATCTATTATATATGGCACTGCTGGCTCATACAGAGCCTACCATCTCTCTGGAACATTTAAGGTGACTTCTTGGTCATTTGTCAGGCATTGAGCAAACAGCCATGAGCTCACAGCTATTCTGGGGAAAAAAATGAAAGAGACTGAAAGAATGCTTAGACCTTGTAAGAATAATATCAGCCATTCTCACATTGCTTAAAAAAGACATGTTATCTAATTGTAAGATTTCCTTCCTTATGACCACTGTGGAAAGCTGTCCTTGAAAATAGTTTCAATTTACTAACCATTAATAGTTTTATTGCATACATCTACACCATCATTTAAAAAGGGGCAAACAGTCTTCTGAACCTTCCTGAAACATACTGGTTTTTTCCCAAACAGCTGAGATCTGAGTAGGTAATGACAGGCTAAGTTGAGGAGAGGTGGGGTCATTTGTTTGGCTTAGAAATCAAAGGATTCTAAAAGTGAAAGAAAAAAGGAAGAAATATAGCTTTTCTATAATCAGTCAAAGTATTTTTGTAGTTGTGTAGCAACAAGAAGATCACCAAACCTATTCTCTCTTGGAAGACAAAAGATTCATCTGAAACTGACCACAGGTATTCTCTGGGATTGGCTTTTGTGCTCCAGCTGGTTTTGGCTATTCTTCCTCTGTGAAAGACAGAAGAAATACCAAGAACAATTATAAATTCTGCCCCCAGCCCAGCTACAATAAAGCCAGCTTTTGGTCTTGGAGCCATCAGTAACAACTGAGTTGCCTGAGGCAGGTCTCAAAGCTAGGGTCCAGGACGGAGAGTTGGAGATGATGTTTTCCTAGTCAGGGGAATCTTATGAAACAACAGGCGCCAAGTGGGTATGAAGACTCATAACTTTTCAGGAAATATCAACTCTCCACCAAAGAGACAGCTATTAGTGACTCCTATAGGTCCATCAGGGACTTTGCTAATGATTTAATCCAAAAGACCCTTACCTACTTTGGAGATTAGGGACAGGACAGAAACTTCAGACAGATAGTCGTGTCACCTTGACCACTGCTAGGAGCTTCAGAGAAGGAAAACACATAACAGTCTCTGCCATGGTCTCTGATGATACAATCAAGCTCAGCCATATTTAGGGAGGAATTTATTTTGTTGAGCTTTGTCCACCTACAATGTAAAAAATGAACTCTAAGGTATTCATAACCCTTGCTGTCATCAGCAGGGACAACTAGCATGTCTGAGGGCCATTCTCCCAATCTCTGGTAGGAGGCCTGAGAGATGGAATGAGCCCACTGCGGTGACGTAAAAGGGGCTCTTTCCTCATCCTTCCTGCAGACTCAAATCAATGCCACTGTGTGTTTCTGGTAAATCTACTTTGTGACTCTGGCAAGTATCACAGCTAGGAACTTACTCTAGTGTTTTACTGTAATGTCCTATTCTTCCAGGATCAGGTCATAGAAATTTGTGCAATCATTTGTTATCACAGGACTTTCTTTTCATGATTAAAGTGCAGACTGGAAAACACAATCACAAAACAACCCTAACTCTATATTTATTTAAGAGCACTATAGAATGATAACAGGCTTATAAGCAGAACCTGTCCGCTAGTGGGCAACTCTTGGCATAACCTGAGACTCTAAGTGCAACCTGAAGTTGAATTTCTGTATGTAAATAATAACATTTCTCAAGATAGCATGGGAAGTCTTATTCTTGTTCAAGTGACAAAGAAACAAATATGACCAGAAAAGATGCAATTAACAATAGACCTTGGGAAAAGCAGGTCCTTCCAAAACTAGTGACAGTTACTGATACATTCCTTTCAATTGCACTTTGTGTTTCCTGACTGCTTTCCCTCTTTCAAATTTCAGCACTGTTTGGTTTCATACATTTATTGTAAAACCTTTCAATCTGTATCCACTGACCACATATTAACGCATCTCCTTCATGAGTTTTTAAAGATTAAAATTATAAGGCATGGTAGAAAATACAAGTACTGGTTTAAAAAGCTTAAGTCATTAGGAGTGTTGATGAAACTGCAGCATCATCTCATCCTACACTCTTCTATACCAATCGGCCAATTTTGAGTGTAAATATACTCCAGAAGACAGCTTCATTTATCATACTCCAAAGGAAACAAAAAACTCCTAGGTTAGTCATCTCAAGACACAGTTCAGTTTTCTTAAGAAGCATTCATAATCTTGTGATGGTAAAGGACATATACCATGCAGTTCTTCATCACAGCTACTTGACTCAAAAAAGTGATACAGCAGACCTTGGAGTAGGTTATTCCCTGAATACCTATCAAGAAGCTTCTGTACATGTGATGAACGTATAAAAAAGCAATTCACTTATCTCCTTGACACTCAAAGCTCTTCTGTAATGCAAATATTAAAGAGCACACACCTTGGATCCTGTCTTAGTTTAGTAGATTTTTGTCAGACTGCTCTCAGTAGCTTAAAAGGTGGATCAAAGAGAGGAATTTGAGAGCAATCATCCAGTGATTCCAGCTCTCTGTGCAATAGCCAGGCTTCATTTACTGATAATGTGCCACCACCCCTGGATTCAGAACACAGAAATGATACACATCTCTTTTGACATCTGTTATAATGTTCATCTGCCAAAATAGAGGCAGAACTTCATATTTCAGGAATTAAAAATGGACCCAGCCCAAACTGTACAGGTGATTAGTGGCTGGGACTGGCACATCACTCTCCACAGAACAAACCTAATGAAGAATAAATGAATGGGTGGCACATGGCTTATTTTCACATGCTCATTTCACTTCCTACTCTGCACAGACTTAAGCTGAGATCACACCACCCAATAATATCATCCTACAACTTCAGCCAGCAACACAATCCTGGATTGGGAGCTTCAATGGCTTAGCCTACAGCATCAGCCACAAAAGAAAGTCAAGTGAGTGTTTAACCATGAATCTCCTTCATTGTAGCTAGAGGCATCCAAGATGTTGCCATTATCACTGACAGCTTTCACTGGGCTGATGTGGCAATTCTGCATCTGTTCTTACTCACAGATTGCAATATAGAGCAGAAATCCAGCAAGGCACATTACAGTCATCCTACACTGCCTTTTCCAGATGCACACACAGCCCCCATTGCCTAGTATCTCTGCCCTGCCATACTCAGAGAATCATAGAATAGTTAGGGTTGGAAGGGACCTTTAAATGTCATCTAGTCCAACCCCTCTGCAATGAGCAGGGATATATTCTACAAAATGAAACTGTATAAGTTTGTGTTGTGCAATGCAAACAACTTTTTTTTAACCTCCCTTGCAGCATGTAGATCTTAGCTCAGAAAGACTAAGTGACGTGCTTACGGTGCCAGAATAAGCCTGTTGTAGAGCATGGAAATCAACGTGAATATTTCACAACTTGAACAGGAAAGTTGTCTGCTGTTAGAGATGGGACAATATCATTCCCTGAGGAAGTACTGGGAGACATTCAGCTGCTTGGCTCTGAGGGTTATAGACCCCGACCACTCTACCTTTTCCAAGGTGCTGCTTCCTCACCAGATTCCTTGCCCTCATCAAAGCATATGGAAGCTATGAGGAGAAATGGATCAGTTCTCCAGCTTGGTCACAGATTTGTGAGGGAGGCTATTTTCCCATATGCTGGAAAGAGTAGAAATGTTGGAGCTCAGCAGCTTCTCAGGAAGCATATTGAGTGGCACTGACAGCAAATTTATGGGGGTAGCTGGTCATTACAGTAGCTTTGTTCCTATCCTTTAATATTCTTCTTTTCCCCCATAAAATTTTCCCTCCAGCTCATTTTGACAAGAAATCATCAGTGCAAGCGCCATAGAAAACCTTCTTGGGCACTAACCAAATAGATCATAGGATACAAGAAGTTATTGGTTTTTTAAACCATAATGTGGAACATCATATTAGTATTTTTCAAGTGTAATCCTACTGCCACCTCCTGATTACAGAAACACAGGTTTCTATCTTTCAATCATTTCCTGTTTTTCGTTTATAATTTTCACATCTCTGCTTTTTCTGCAGTTTCCCTCTCTTTTCAAAGGAAAGAAAGAAGAAACACAAAAAAAATGGCAAGTAGGTTTGCATATTAAAATACTGCAGCCCAAACTTTTCACAGAACAATTCATCAACACTCTTTTCACTCTCCTTCAGCACTGTGGCTGCCTCTCTGGATGTGGAGGCTGTTATTCACTGCCTGTGCCTTGCTCTCCTTACACAGCTGGATCAGACCTGTGCCTCCTTGCTTTGTGCATCACCTTTGAGCATTTTTCAGTAAGCTGGCTTTCTAGATAGCAGTAAGGAGAAATCAAAGCCTGGTCAACAGTAAGATACTCACTGACTTGTGCAGCTTGTCGATCCAGGGCTGTTCCTTCACTGACCAATGTGCAAATCAAGGAAGAAGAATTTTCTTGTACCTTACACTATAGGACTCTGTCGTAAGGAGTGCTGCTGTGAGGAAACCATCCTTGTGGCAATGTTCTCCCAGTGGACTCCAGCCCAGCTGGGAGTCTGGAAGCATGTACTAAACAGAAGGGACTCTTGGTGCTCAGTAAAATAGAAAGGGAAGCAGTCTGAGATGATGGCTTTTACTTTCACTGAACACCAATTTACCCATCTATGTTCCCCTTCATAGTTCACATATCCACTGCAGCTCTGCTCTTCTCTCTGTGATTGTTTTACCGAGAGCAGAACACCCAACTGAACTCCAAAATGAATAAATGACATTTCCAAGTTCAAATATGGACTCTGCACCTAACAGAATCCCAGTCTTTTTTTCTGGGAACAACAGGACTTCTTGAACACTGCGATTTTCAAGATCAGCCCCTGCCTAAATCAACTTGGAGTCCAAGTTCTGGGCATGATTTTATATTTGCACCAAAACAGGTTTGGGTTTTATAGCTTCCCAGTTCAGTTTTTGATTAAAAAAGCCAAACCAACCCAAAAAGCCTTAGGCCTTCTTCTGCCTCTTTTTGCCGCGATTTCTGCATCCACACCTCTGTACAGAACAGCACTTGTAACACTGCAAATAATGAACTTCTGAAGGTTCATTTCCACTTGGACAGATGCCTTCAGGCAAAATCAGGCTGATTTGTGCATATTTTATCATACCAATGTGTTTTACAAAATATGCATACCATAATTTTTGAGAGGAGTTTTTCAAAGTGCTGTAAAAAGAAAGAAACTGCTTTAATGCTGGATCAGAAAGGAAACAGGCTGCAATAGGAACTTATCAAGCCATCTACTACAACAATTTTATCAGAGTCAAATATAGAGTGTAGGCAAACATCAAGGAAAGAAGACTGGAGTTGAAAAAATCTGTTTGTTTCACCAACATCTGCAGTAGCTAAAGAATGAATGTTAAGGCTTTGTCAAAGGCTCAGAGGAGGAAAGGAAAAGCTTTTTGCCCTGAGAACTAAAGATCAATCCAAGTATCTGAAGTATGAAAAGGGCCTTCAAACCCGTCAAATCTGCAAGCCAGTGCCAGGAAAGTTCTGACTCAGCCCTAAGAAAAGTCCCTAAGCAACTGTATCTATCATGAATAGGTTCTTGTGTAACACATAGCTAATACATAGTTGACCTTGATAACTGTGATAGCATATGCTGTACCTGGAGAAGTCTCTAAGCAAATGTCTTCATATTGTGTATACCAGCAAGGCTCTTCTGCAACTGCTTTAGGTTTGTGGATTGCACCAGGCTTATATAATTTAATTCTTGAGGCTTGCTTCTGTTCATACTAAAGTGTTTAGTTTTGGGGTTTTTTTTATGCAATGATTTGTACTATTCTACAGGAAACTGTGCTGGCATACACCTATGTACAAAGGATGGCACAATGTAAGTAATTGTAGCATCTCTCTCATTTTCATAAAATAGATTAAAATTATTTCATTTCTTATTAAGGCTTCCTATTGTTTGCTTAAACCTAGAGGTAAAAGGCATTTTAAGAAATGTCGCTATCAGTTTCTGTTCCATTTAACGTGCCAGAATCTTTATCTGACAATTAGGTCAACACTTCCTGCTTATTGTTGGGGGAGGCAGTCTCTTTCTCCGACTTATTGCCATTTACTCTTGGGAGGTAGATAGTCCATATGGCTCCAATTGAGCCAAATAACCAGAAGGCTTCTTTTCTCAGTCATAAACAGCTTGTTGGCTGACTCTAGCAAGGACATGTTTTTGATCATTTGTGCTGTTAACAACAGGTAACTCACCAGCCAGCACACAAAGAAAGAAAAAAAAAAGATGAGGTCATGAAAGATAGAAAGTGGCTTGACCAGCCAGGAGATGGAAGACTGGATTCTACCCTCTGTAACTGTAAAATCAGTGAGTATATAGCAGTAGTATATGGAGAGTAAAATTTAACCAAAAATACAGTGAATAGAACTCATCTAGCAATAATAATCAAATTGTCCCTTTGCTCTCAACTTTCCCCCATGTCTGATTTTTCCTGTTTATGCCTCTTGAGCTATAAATTCCTTGAGGTGTAAGTGCCCCTTCCATCATGGTTAATGAATTAATAGCTGACTAATTGGCATGATGCTTGTTGACTGTTACAAAAAACTCAGCACTGTGTTCTTCTAGAGAGTGTTCACCCATTTTATCACCCAAATATTACATAGAGACAGTTGAGAATAGAACGGGTGCTAAAAGAAACCAAAGCTTTGCCTCTCTTCCCGAGAATACAATAAGATACTGTGTTTGCAGTCTTGATTTTGACTGGTATTACCAGCTGCTGCAAAAAGCAAGAAGCCTTCATCTCTCATCATCCAAACTACAGATTCAAGACCCTGGGGAGAAAAATTTTAATATTCGTCTATTTGCTCAGTAAACTGAATCTCAGGGACTCTCAAATTTCTTTCACAAAATGCTTCACCTCCACAGTGCCTGGGAGAATGCTAAAAATTTAAACGAAGTCCCCTGGCTAGTCTGTGTGAGTAAACAAGTCAATAAAAGTAATTCATCACTTCCATTACAGGGCCTGTAACTATAGGTATAAATGTAGTAGATCCTACCAACGAACACACAGGTACCTCTCAGGACAAGTTCTTTTGATGCTAGCAACAAAGCCTCCATAACAGTATTTGATGAGCGTAGTGTTATGGGTTAGACATGCACAAAAAAACCTGAACCAATCTTTTCCCTTCTCTCCAGTCAATATGCTTTAACCTAGACAGAAAGGATCACTTTGCAAGTTCAATCTGTGCATCTTCTAGGCATATGCTTCGCTGCATATGTCAGCATGATGTATGCTGTGTATGACCTTACTTCAAACTAGTCACAGTGGCAAAGGAAGGCAGTCCCTGCAGTAAGACTATCACAATTACTTCCCACTAAATATCATAGTTCCAGCTAATGCCGTCTTGGGATAGAATGAAAACCAAAGGTGGGCAACTCTGACATTGGGATCTCTGCATCCCTTCCTAATATGCAAGATGTTTCTGGTTATTTACCTTGAGTGGTCTCAATAGTGAGCTTACCTCCTATTTTCACAACTCTGATGGAGCTGTGGGTTTTTTCTTTCAGTTTTACTTCTGTTGTACACAAAGACAAGATAATCCATGCCAGACTTCCAGAGAAAATTGCCAGATCTCTGCGCAGACGCTGCATAGAAAGGATTTTAACTCTACTGACTGTCAGTTCAGGCTTGCTACACAAGTTACTACTCTTGCTTTTTAAAAGAGTATCTTATGAATTACAGAAGCATCAAGAGAAGGAAACAACAGCCATGTTTTAGTCTGCGGGAGCTGTGATGTGACAATTTTGCTGGTTAGGACTCAAAGCATTATTCAGTGCTCACACAATGGAGTCAAGTTTAAGATCAGATTTTCAAACATATTTGGAAGAACAATTTCTGTAAGATTTTAAAAACTTTGGTGTGTCACAAAAAAAAGCTGTTGCTTTCTGGACATTTTATTTATGTTTCTAAACAGAAGCTGAGAGAGGATGAATTCTTTTGAAAATCTGGACCATAAAAAAAATCGAAATTCATATAAGCAGATCCACTTTCAGCAAAAAACTTCAACATGTGCCTAGGTTAAAAACAGAGTATTTTCTTGTAAAATTCACTGAGACTATTCATGTGTTAGAAGTTGAAAAATCTTGACATGTGTGTCTCTGGATGATAGCCATTAAAGAGCAGATCAGTAGGAAAGTTTGATTAGTATTTTCCTGACTATAAATATGTGTGTATGAGAGAGAAGAAAAAACAATATTAAAGCATTTAAGCTTTAAAAGAAAATATCATTCCACTTATGGCAGTATTTAAGTGGTTACCAGAAAAAAGTTGCAAGACATATTTATACTGCTTTAGCTGCAAAAGAAGATGCATAATTTAATGAAATCCATTCTTCATCTATCAAAACCAAGAATAAACTATCCTGTTGACAAGTAGGGAAATGATTCCTGCAAAATCTATGATACAGGAGAACACTTAACCATGTGCTTAGATTTAAACACAATCCTAGAGTTAAGACATTTATTTACATTCTCTGCTGAATCAGGACTATATATGTAATTAATGGATCTATTTATGAAGTACATCAATGACTGGAGAGAAGAAACAAAGCCTGATTTCTTGATTTAGGTCTTGTACAGAGATCCTTCAAGTCTCAGACAGTTCAATTCTTTTTTGCACAGGCCTGTGAAGGTGTTTCGTGCCATTGTGAGGATGTTTTGCACCATTATGCGATTAGGCTTTCTACAAAGCTTAACTAAGCCGTAAACAGAGGTGGGATAATCATGATTGTCACCATCCATGTTAAAATGAGGCTTTCTAAGAAAAATTGGAGAGGGTTGGGAAGGGGATGTGCAACCTTGCACGATATGGCCAAGCTCAGTACAGAAAAGATATTTGCTTTCAGCACGAACTGCAAGGCAGAAGTATTATCTTTCTATATAACCTTTCTAAAGGCTCTAGCAAACACTATGTCAGACCCTACATGTTACTAGTTATAGCTTATAGTTATAAGCTATACTAGTTATAGTATAGCTTATATCAAAGGGACTGTAGAGTAATAACTGAAGCTGCCTTTTACTACATCATACTTATAATCTCACATTTGCCTCATCTTTGCCAAGCAAATTTTCAACCCAGCATGGTCAAAACCAAGTCTCTTTCTTGGCTCAATGATCCTGCTGCTGGCTGATATTTTGTCTCCCTGCAAGGCTGTTGTTTCTTGGGAAGAAGCAGAAGTCTCATCTCTTGTCTCCCACTTTGTGCCTGAACTTAATTTGTAGTTATTGATAGAGGATTTGCCTTTCCAAATAACCCCAGAAAATCATTAAACTCAACAGCTCTTTGACATATTTTTCCACTGCTGAGTGTTAAACACTTATTTGTCACTCTTGGCTTCTTATATATCAAACATTAGCTAAATATGGTGAAGACTACTGCTTTGTTTGGCACCAGAAGTTGGTCTTGCAAAGAAGTACATAAACATCCCTGAAAAGGGAAAAAAAACAAAAAAACAAAAACAAAACCAAAAAACAACCCGAAAAAAAACCCCAACCCAAAAAACACCCCAAAAACCCAAACAAAAAAGGCAAAGGTGTATCAATATTTTTGTTACTTGTTCTTCAAGACAGGTAAAAATGAGCTCTGCTCTGCATTAAATACATTTTGCCACATGAAGAATGCGGATTCAGTCATTCATTTAGTTGCCAAAGTGAGGATGAAATGTAGGCAAAGAGATGCTGAGAAGCATATATTCTGAGAATTTGCTGCCACAAAAAAATCTATGAGATTATATGGAGAGCAACATATTATCTTACTGTAGAACTCTGAAGTAGACTTTTGCCAGAATTTAACAGTAACACCTCTTCATATGAATCTATTGCATCAAGCTTGAAGATACTTCATTGCAAATCCCTCCCTCACCCGACCCCTCTTCCCTTCATGTTCCTGCTGAGTTGAATGTCTGAGCATATGGTTTCTCATATTCCTCTGGGAACTGTTTTGCCACCTCGTTACCTAAGTTAGTTAATTTCAATTTTTATGGCAATGGCACAATGATTTTATTAGAATTTTGGTGTAGGACAATTCCATAGCTGTGGAAATGGATGAAGCACTTGAAGATAAAATATATCTTGAGTGCTTACATTTGAAATATTTGTATTTTGCTAATACATGTGTCTGCTAGGGACTTGCCTGACTGAGATGCAGCAGCAGAAAGCTTTTTTAAAATTGCCTCTGTCCATTGTGCCACCCTGTATGATCCTTTTGATTAATGCATAAAGGCAGATAAAATGATTAATTCCTTTGCCACACAACAGTCAGATTGCTTTTTCCTGTGCAAAGGCTTAAAATTTCAGCTGCACATTTTAACTAAGAGTTGTCTCCATACCTTGCCATGAAGAAGTGACTTCTTCCACCACTTCCACCCACAGTAGAACTACTTGCACAAGTTCTCTCTCGTCTTGCCTCTCTTTGGCTACTCTGGCATAGCGGTAACTTACAGAAGGCTTCCTTTGGGAAAAATGTGAGGTAGAAGCCAAATCATTGCCATGGGAGCTCTGGCCACAACCAAGAGAAAGTTCATCATTTATGGACTATAGCTAGACATGAACAACAGGGAGGAAAGAGAAGAAAAGAAGGCTAGGAGAGAGGAAACACCATGTCTCATAAGTCCCAAGAGTATTTTCTCATGAATCCATCACCTTTTCAACACTAAAATGTTTCTGTGTCAGGAGGGAAATATTCCTCTTTTCCACTGCTTCTCCCACATAAAAATGATGCTGTGGTACACAATCTGTGACACTGTTCAGGCAGACTTCACATATGTGCCCCCTAAGATGTGCTTTCTGTCCTAAAATCTGCCACCAAGCTGTCTCCAGTTTACACACCATTCAACCTCCTGAATTTCTGGTGATTCTAGCTCTCCAAATTCATGGTAAGAGACATTGCCAGAGGGATAATGCCTATCAGGAACGCGAAAGCAACAGAGCATGATCTCATGATGTGCACCAGCCAGTGATGTAAGACAACATAGTGAAGCTCCCCAAAGATGCTCTATTCTTTGACTAGAAGATGGGGTAATTAAACATTTTTCCAATCCTAGATTAAAAGATATTCTTACTCTACTGCTTTAGAGCAGTGATCCTTGCTGCAATGCTATGATACAACTAAGGATCTTACAATTTTTTTAGATCTAAGAACCTACTGAAATTTAAGATTACATTCTCACACACACAAAACCTACCATCCTCCCCCCAAGTCAGCCTTACATTTTTTTTAATTAAAGTTTTAAATTAAGCAGTTAGTTAACTAGTTCTGTAGCCAGTAAGAACATGCGAACACTTCCCTCGGACATTTTCAGGGAAGGCTTCCACCTATTTTCATAGAAATTCAGATATTGGATGATGGGATAATTTCAATTCTGAAGTTCCATAGCTGAGATTCTAAAGTAATCTAAAAAAACCCAACCAATTGAAGAGCTGGGTGCTAGTTTTTTCTTTCTAAATCTCAGAAACAATTTTTCAAACACTTCAAAAACACTTTAGTCAGAAAAAATATTTACAGCATTTTCTGATCCTGGAAATTGATTGTTCCTCTGAGAGAAACTGAAATAATGACAAACTCAACAGCTCTAGCGAACACATGCATGACAGACACAGTAAACCATTCAAATTCTTAATCTTTTGTCTGGTACATGAATGTGAATTTTGCTGTTTTCCCTCATAAAGAAAAACAATTCTGTGGGCTAAAACTCAGTGGTATTTTTCCTTGAGGAATATAGGCCAATTATTTTACTTGTTTCTATTACATTGTTTATGGGTGTAATAAATTATGCCTCCCCTCACCTCCCAGTTTCCAAATAGTAAAAAACTCTTATAGAAGAGGCTATTTGTCTTCTTTTTTCTCCCTTTTTTTCTCTTTGTATGTGAGGAGGATGTTTTGCCTCCTCCTTGAGAAATACTGACAAACAATTTCTTGTTCAGAAGAAAAATTACCTAACAAAATATATGCATCTATTATACGGGTAAACTTTTTTCACCTCACTTGTTGGTGACTACCAATTTAAGACTGAAGTAGATGTCACAGATCAGCTTATAAATCTGAAAAATACTTCAGTAACAAGCCTAAAAAGCAGGTTGTCTTTGTTCATCGTGTAGAAAACGAATTCACTGTGCAATTACCACAGCACTGGCACCAGCATAGTTTTATATTCTTGTAGGGGAGGGAAAATGGGTCATAGAGTTGATATAAGCCAATTTAAATCCAGGACATGGTTTAAGTCACTGTAACTCATGTGTAAACAAGCCCAGTTCTTTTACCAGCTGATCACTACCAGGGGAATACTGCTTCGTAGCACCATATTTAGATGACTGCTTATTCTCATCTACCTGCGGGGGCATTTCGGAAAGAATTGGGTGGGACAGAAATTTGTGTGTGTTCAGAGGAGATATTTCTTTTTAGAAAGGGGGCTGAACCAATGTTAATGTTAACCCATGTTAATGTTAACCCATGTTAACTGGGAACTCCACCAAGATTACCGTCATACTAAGCTGCAGACCTCAAAATCTACTTTTTTGCAGATGTGGAATGGGGCAAGTTGCATGTGCAGGTGCTTGCCTGTATCTGGATGCAGAAAACTTGGCTGTAGTGCCATCTACTTGCTAGATGCTGTTTTCCCAAAAAGCAGGTACATTCACCCAGTGGGCAAAACACCAGACTACACACAGAGCAGAGGTATTTTATTCATTTTTGCATAAAGATGGGTGCTAGGTGGTAACTCCACAAAGCTAGCACACTGCACCGAGAGACTACAAGGCATTTAAACAGTTAAAGGTGTCAGTAACAGCTAATATTCACACCCTCCAGCTAATCATGGGTTAGTTTCTTTCTCATTTCAACTTAAAGGTGCAGATCCCTTTAAATTTACCAACATGTTCAGAGACTAAATGGCTTATTTGAGTAGGGGGGTTTCTGGCCTATGGGCTTGATTTTTAGTATTATAATGAACGTAGTTTACCTAAAGGACATTTAGTTTTAGTTGTTATCAACATCCCAGTTAGTTATCCTCCTTGACCATCTACTTTATCATCCAGCTTTAGGTGTCTTCTGACAGGATGTTCCCTTTTATCAGTCTCTCAGTTCTTCTTCAAGGATATAGTCATAAAACAAATGCTTCCCTATCTCTCAGCTCCCTTCCCTGGCTGCCAATTTCTGTTTTGCCAAGGTCACATGGTTCATTGTTATTGCTTAGTGGAAAATTCCATTTTCTTCGGGATATCAATGCCAGGAGAAATGGGTGAGTTCTAGCTGCCCTTACTGGTTCTGTAAACAGGAGCTAGCTGGAAAAATGAAGGTGTGTGAAGAGGCCAGGGAAATCATAAAGTGCAGAGGATGTCATGCTCACCTGGCTGTGGGGTCTACAGAAAGCAAAGTGGAGAAGGCTCAGTGAATAAACTTGTCCGTAAGCCCACACCATTCCCCCTAAATTTGCTGGAGGAAGCAACACTCTGCTACCCAGTGTGAGCTATACATGACCTATATGGAATGGCTGCTAGAGATAAAACTCTCATAAGGAACTAGAGTTCAAGTGGGTTTGCTGCATCAGCTGAGGCAGGAGCATTCTGGGAGAAGGTAATGTTGTTCGGGGAAATAGATCTCAACTGGTTCAGGTTTTTATGCTCTGTGGATTTTTGGGGTTTTTTTTTTGCTCTGAACTGAAAACAAACCAAAAGGACAGGATAGGACTGATTACAAATCATACTTCATATGTTTTACCTTCAGCAGAATTTTTGTTCCTTTTGTAATCAATGGTTGCAATGTGCTACTGTGATTCCACAAAAGCTTCAGAGGAAGGTAATGAGCAAGAACATTTGCAGTTGTTTTGGAGAGTCCTATAGAGTCCAAGGCCAAGACAGGCAGAAAGGAAGTCGTATAGTGCTCTGAGATGGACACAGATTTCATTTTTATTGCTATCATCGGATCACTTTTCCTAGAAGGTAGTAATTATAACAGAAAGGAAAAAGGGGGGAAATTATCACTCCTAAGTTAACAATATCTGGAGGAAAGTATACCGAGCATTGGCTGCTTGCTGATTTCAGTCTTATCTCCAAGTACCTCTCTCCATTTATGTGTAAACTAGAAAAGGAGAATAATGGAAAGCACTTTTGGTGCTGGAATAGTCTGCAATATTCAGGCTCATTTGATGGTTAGTTTAATTTCATTTCCTTTGCTACAGGTTCCTCTCAATTGCTGCAAGAACTGGCCAAATGTTATTTGCTGAATAATTTATTGAGTGATATTTTTGAAGTAAAATATTTTCTTCCTGTTAGAAACCCAACTAATAGAACTAACCTAACAATTCACAGATTGGATGAAATTATTTGACAAATTTTCACTAAAGGTTTTGAATAAAATCATCACCCTTCAGCAGGCTAAGTTTATATACCCAGCCCCTTCCACTATACAGAAACAGAGTTCAGTACCCAGCTAAATCAGCAAAGGCCTGGAGCTGGCCTTACAAACCTCTGCTGATCACTACCAAATAACTGCTTCAGTTCTGACAGTCTTGGCCTTAAATTCATCTTTCCCCAGTGTGGTGAAACAATATGCCCCATTTAAATGACCATGGCCTTGAGAGAGAGAAAAAAACTTTCTCTGTCCCCCTGATCCTTGCTTCTTCCTTAGGTACAGCACCGCCATGGGAGGGATGCTATTGGTGGGAGCAAAGGCTTTCCCAACAATCCCAGCTCTGCTGCAGCCAACTGTTGAATTTTTAAGGGAGAGTCAGAATTTTGACCATGGTGTCTGGCATGTTGTTCAGCTACTTGCTCTGAAGTACTGCGAGGGAGCAGTGTGCTGCTAAGACAAGCTGCTTCCCTCTTCTTATTGACAAAGCTACAAATCCCCGTACACAAAGTGAAATATTGATATTTTGGTGATTTAGAAATTTTCTTGTAACTCCAATGCAGAGGACCGTAAGAAGCCCTTTCTGCAAGTAATTTAGTTACGAACTGACGCTGTGCCGTGAGGGTCAAAAGTAGCCGAACAAATGTTGGCATGGTTTCAAACTACACTGTTGACTATCCAGGTGAGACTGCAGATCAGAGTCTGTGGCAATTTTGGTAGGATAATTCATCTGCTGAATTATCCTAGGAATGGTTCATGGCTGAAGCTGTGAGATTCCAAGTACTGATTTATAGCGAAAGGTCTCTGAGTCTTGCTCATTGGACAGTTTTTCCTACAATATTTACAGTTTCATACATTCCACTAAGAGTTTTAAAAGCAGCTTCCCAAGAGTAACAATGTCGCTACCATTCATTCGCATGTTCTCTCCTAACTGTGGGAAACCACATGTAATGATGGAAATTTAATAACATAAGAGACCATGGAAAAAGCATATTTACTCTTAAGACTTGTGAAGGAAATTAACAGAAGAAAAAGATCAGATTAAAACAAAACAAAATGTTTTTCAAGACTGAGGTGTTCTTTTTTTAGAGACATCAGAGGTAAGGGCTTCGCTACAGATGCAACTTAAAAAAAGAGATAAATGAGTATCTGATAGAATTAACAAAGAATACAAAGTAGTTTTGTACTATTGGTCTACAAGATGCATCAGTGAAAAGCTTTCTGCAGAGAGCACAGATCATAAGCAAGAAGAAAATACAAGGTATCTCTTGTAAGAATAAACCAGCATGTCATTCTGAAATCTCTTAAAGATGAAGAATTTTTTTTGAGCTAGTTTGGGGCTTACCATTTCCTTGTACTTTTGGTATTTGTTATGGAATGCAAATACAAACTCAAGTTTTTATCTTGTGACTCAGACATGTAATCTTTTTACCATGAGAAAAAAAAAAGTGCTGCTTGATACCTACCATTTGCCTCAGTACTCGAAAGAATCTTGATAAGAAGAGTTAAATATAATTATAACCACTTCAGTGTGAGTGACATTCAAAAGGTCAAAATTATTAGTGTAGGAAGAATTTGACCTATTCCTGAAACAGTGCCAAGTAATTACAGAGCATACAAATGCACCTCAAATTAGCTAAAACTAAGCATTTAGAGTCAAAACATAGCATTCTTCATTTTATTTTTCCCACAGCTACTTCAATCTTCCTTATACTTTTCTGTGCAGACTTTTCCCCCTATTTTACCTTGGTGTCACCAGCTGGCTATTTTGCAAAGTACCAGTAAAATTACTGCATTTATTTTTAATTCTCCCAAATTAAAAAAGACAATAAACCAAATCAGAAAAGAGGATGTTCATACACCACTCCTTTACAAAGAGACCAAAAAAAGGTGGAATCTGTCTGTACAACATCTACAGCAATACCTAGTTCCAAGACTAAAGACTTTACAGTTTAAATAGGATAGAGGGCCATATAAATGGGAGGAAAAATGACACCCAGGCAGGAAAAGTGATTCAATATGTCAGACAGGAATTCAAGATCAGAGGTACAAGCAGGCTCTTAAGTGCCCTAAACCACTCTTCCTTGCTCTGTCTGATATCCTCCTGTCTCTAATAACCAAAGAAGACCAAACCCCTCCTCAGAAACCATTCTGGGTAATCTTTCTTTTTTTTTTTTAAACAGTCTTGCCTATTTCTTATTAAACAATGCTTTGGTTTCCTTTAGATTTAAAATATTTCTTGCATTACATACCCTGCAACAACTCAACCCTGTTCTCATTAAATGGGTAAAGTTTTATAAGTACCTTACCTTTTATCAAGTGACTCAGAGAACAGAGTGAGAATGAACATTTTGATTCAGAAAGGAAGGAAAATTGCACTTCCTCCCCAGCCTGAAAAAGTACTTTTTTGTCCCTTCTTATTTGCTTTTGCTTTTTTCCCGAACAACCTTGCAGAGAAGAGGGATTAAGCGATAAAGTTGACATCTTTCAAAGAAACAGACTTACTAAGGAGCAGAGCCTCCCCTTCTGAAGGATAAAATGGCTAACAAATTCAGAAAATCAGAGGTACAGAAAATTTTTCAGTCTGTTTGTGACTTTCTTTTTCTGCCAAGTTTGTAAAATACACTCATGCAGGAAGTAAGGGCTGCAGTCATGGTAGAGATGAGCAGAGCTGATAACGTAAGCCTTACTCCTAGCTTATAGCTCCCAACTAGTCACCAATACCCTGTCACAAGTCTGCTGGTGACACAGAGCCAAGCTGAAGCTGAAGCAGTCCATGGCCAGTCATAGCTACTAAAGGGATTCAGACACCTGCTGTGTTAGCTTGTGTTAACAGCAATGAGCTCTGAGGTAAACATTTCTTTCTACCTACTGAGAAAAAAATATCCACTGCGATCAGGTGGCAAATAACTATCTCAGAGTAATTTTTTTCTCACCATTCTGCAAGATTTTATCTCTTATGCTATCCGTATAGCAGAATTATATAGCAGCATTGGAAATGAAAAACCCAACAACTTCACAGAAAGTATTTCAGCCTCTATTGCCTCTATTGCAGGGTCTTACCCTGTTGGAGCAATAACAATGATGGATCTCTATTAGCATCCTACAGCTCCATTTGGTTTGTTTTTTCCCTGTTAAGTTTGAGAATAATGTTCCATAGGATTCTGAGAAATATTGCATCCGGATCCAAATGGATTGTTTTACTCCAAACTGCTAATGTTCCAAATTGGAAAGAATACTGGGCAGTGTTAACATGTCCTCTGTTCTGTGTAGATTTGTACCACAACAAGATTTTTGAAGAGAAAAGCTGCATTCATGCTCCCAAGGATAAAATGGAAAGGCTTCTAGTAACTGTTTCGGCAGAACTCCCACACAGTTTCATAAATAAATAAATACAATAAATAAGTGCCCTGATTATGACGGGCTGAGCACACAACAGCCCTTACACTTCAGGTTTAATACACACTGTGAAATTTCACTTTAATATCTCATTTTTGAAAACACTGGCTCCAGATTTCCTGCACTAAAGCTTACTGACCAGACATTTGGTCTCACCGGAATGGCCAGCACCTAATCACCAGCTAATTTTGTCATGACCCTGCTCTCACTCTGTGACATTAATAGCTGCAGGAAAGGGCAGGAAACACAGTAGCACTCTCAGTGGGCAAAAAGATTTGTAAATTGGAAACAACTTCTGACACTTAACAGAGTTTCTGTGCTATTTGTGTTTCTATCATGTCATTTATTTTTAGGATTCATTTTATTCAAGATCCATTTTCCAGTGAGTAAACTCTTTTGCTTAGAAACCTTTCCATTAAATCATTGACTTGGTACTTCTGCCTTTATAACTGTATTGACACTGTACAAATATTTGTGGTCAGTAAGAGATTGCTTTTACCAAAAGTCTCTCAGAAATGTCGTATTTGAAGAGGGATTAGTGAAAAATCTTTTGTATAAATCACTTCTGATTTTTTAAAGAACTTCATATTATGTCCGAGTTAGCTACTAGGTCAGTTGATGAGGGTTTCCAGACTAGGATGACAGCAATAAAACCTATGTGAAAATAGACAAACATTTTGTAGAAAAGCTCAAAGACTTCAGGAAGCAGATACTTTTATAAATAAACAAATTTGCAAAGAGTGAAGGAAGGATTCATGTCCCCAAAAAAAGCTTTCTAGACAAATGTGGGCAAAATGTTATAGGAGATAAAAATTTTTTTAATTTTGTGGGGTGGGGTGAAGTACGGATTGTACTTCATTTTATTTTTCTATGCAGATAAACCAGGGATTTTATCCACTGATGCAGAAACACATCTACTGGGGCAACAACCGAAGCAGCATGTTTGAGCTGTTTGGCAGCAGAACCAGGAAGAGACCTTGAGAGGGGATGGGTATTATCCAGCTCCAGCTGCCTGGCAGTTAGTGTCTTGTACAAATCTCACTTCTCTTTACAGAAAAAAGAACCTTACTTCACAAGCATGACTTTATCCTACATTTTTTGATAGATATCTGAAGATCAGATATCACTGTGTGAGGTACCTATCCACTCCGCACTGAGTAGTGTGATACTGTATCACCAGTGTAAATTGGGTTGGGTTAGGTGAAACCATCTGCCGATATAAGGAATTCAAAGACAGCAAATTATCCTGCTACCTAGTACAGCCTAATAAAAAGCTGCATTTTTTTGATAAGCTTAGATTAATATAAGGCTGGAGAAGCAAGTAAGTGAGCAAAATTTTTCAAGGAATTGTTTTAATGAAACCCAGGGTGCTTTACAGCAAGCACAATAGACAGCAAAGGGTCCCTTGGAAGTGACATTTTCCAGTGTCCTTTATGTAGACCTGAAAATCAGCACCTGCACCCATGAATAAATAAATAACTGAAATGTCCCTCAAAGGTTACAGTCCTCCCATGCTTGGTCACACTCTCCATTAGTAACTTATGCAAGCTGCCACCTTCAACTGTTCTCCTGAGATGGTACACAAAGACATCAGGAAGGAGGGCAGCAGATCCGCCAGCTGAGTTTTCTTTGCAGTTTGCAAAACATTTGCCCTAAGAATTCAGAAAATTCCTCTTCTAGTTTATTTCCAAAGTGTACAAGGAGATGTCTCCCTGTAAATATTTCTGCTGGCAGTTTGTTTGCTGTCTTATTGGCATCATCAATGATGACAGAATTTCATGTCTTGAAATGCTTAGATGGAAAGTTAGGACAAATTTACTCTGAACTTGTTCATGAGACTTTGCACATTTTTCTTTTGACCAGCTCCAGTTGCCACCAGCCTTTGGATGGTAGCAAACAGTGTCTAAATATTACAGAAGCCTCAGACACAATTCATGGGCATTTTTTTGCGCTGTTGGGGAAGCTTCAGGCAAGATGCATGACAAAAAATATTTTGCTGGGAGGATTCCCTCCAGACAGGATCCACCTAACCAATCAGCATTTATAAGAAAATGACAGTGACTCAACTCTCTCCATTAAAGAGAAGGGCAGATTTCCATAGGCAAACATCATGGACCATTTGTAAGGACTACTTCAGGTCAGAATTCAGTTGGATCCAAAGGGTGAACTAAGTTTTTGGGGAGCTCTGTGGTAAGTGTTGCTCACAACTGGCAATCATAAAGCGAGGGTCTTTCTCTGAACCCGTTTGCTGCAGATTTGGTAAGAATGACAAAGATTTCCTCTTCTGTGGCAATAACCCTGTGTCAGTATCCACGTCTCACGCCATGATCTGGTGATGTAGTTTTTACCGATGGTAAACTTCCAAACCAGTATGACTGATGCCACATGCTGCTCTGACAATGTTTCCTCTTCATATAATAAGTTAGTTCCAGTACTGTGGTGGCTTTGAAAGTCAACTATTCAAAATCTGTCAGCAGCTAAGTGCAATCAAGTGATTCTCATAATGTATTTTAAATGAAAGTCATAAAGAAAAGACTTTTTTATTTAGTGCTTGAAGGGTGCTTTTTCCCAATGCCAGGTCCTTTGCAAATGTACATGCTGACTGTATAGCAATATATTTTCCTGAGAAAACCTTGTCATATGCTATTAGGTAGATTTGTTTTTTGTGGTTGTAGAGTAGAGTTGGTCACAATATTTATTTCAAGAAATTATAAAATTAATTTTTTTTTATGACTACATTGTTTCTGACTAGGCAGCCAAGAGGGCAAATCACATCCTGGGATGCATCAAACACAGTATAACCAGCCTGTCAAAAAAGATTATTATCCCACTGTATTCAGTGCTGGTGCAGCCTCACCTTGAGTACTGTGTGCATTTTTGGGCCCCACAATTTAAGAAGGATGTTAAAGTACTTGAACACGTCCAGGGGAGGTGAAAGGGCTGGAAGGCATGTCCTATGAGGAGTGGCTAAGGACTTTGGGTTTGTCTAGTTTGGAGAAAAAGAGGCTGAGGGGTGCTCTCATTGCTCTCTACAGCTTCCTGAGGAGGGGAAGTGGAGAGGGAGGTGCTGATCTCTCCTTCCTGGGATCCAGTGATAGGACACATGCGAATGGTTCAAAAGTACACCAGGGGAGGTTTAGACTGGACATTAGGAAGCATTTATTTACTGAGAGGGTGGTCAAACCTTGAACAGGCTTCCTAGATAGGTGGTCAATGCCTCCAGCCTGTCAGAGTTTGAGAGGCATTTGTCAATGCCCTTAATAACATGCTTTAACTTTTGGTCAGCCCTGAATTGTTCAGGTAGTTGGACCAGAAGACGCTTTAGAACCCTTCCAACTGAAACTATTCTATTCTATTCTATTCTCTTCTATTCTATTCTGTTCTATTCTTAAGGGTCCTGAATGACTAATTGAGAAAAACTAGCCTAGTCTTGCTACACAAGATATTCAAGCCCACTGGAACTCAAGAATCTGCAAGGCAACTGAGTGTCTGGATGCAAGTTAGATGGACACTGAAAAAACATCAAACACAGGGAATTTGCCTATCCGGGATGATATCTTTAAGCAGATATATGCATTCTAGTGAAAATAGATATCCCTTGAACAGTACTGTCTATATATGCACAAGAAGAATAATTTTAACCCTTCCAGAATAACACCTCTGAAAATTGGATTAAATCTATGGGCCCAAATATAACACAGACTTTCTGCCTTTTTCTTCATTTTTTTCATATATGCAATGAGTTAATCCTATTTCTGGGCTCCTCTATTACTTGTTTACATTTAACATCCCTTTTCTACTAAATATTTCCATTAACTACTGTCTTGAAGGCACTGATGCTTGCCTGGGATATGCACTACTAAACAAGCAGTACCTTGAAGTGAATGCTGCATGAAAAGGCAGAGGTCCAGTCCTTTAAAAAATGCCAAGACATGGCTGTTCCCCAGGTTTGCATTGCTGCTGCTATTTCTCCAATTTGTTTGCCAAAGAGTGCATCACTCTTATTTGCTCTTTCTATGTGAAAAGTGGTCACATCAGCCAGGGTATTTCATAAGTCTGTCCTTTCCTAAACAAAGTCCAACAGTGTTCAGTGCTCCTTACATTCTGACTTTAATCTCTGATGTTCCAAAGTGCAGGAAAATAAATTCCTATACAAGAGGATATCTGACAGGAGAAAGTCCTTTAACCTAGCAGATGAAAGTCTAACAAGTTCCAGTGGCTGGAGGTTGAAGCTAAATTGTAGCCAATCTGAAATTAAAGACACAGTTTGTTGCCTTTTTCTTTATTTTAAGAGGATAGTTAATCATTGAAACATCTCCTAGTGGTGGGGGGATAGTGAATTTGCAATCACTTCAAATCCAGACCTAGGCAAAGCAAGGTTGTATATGTGGGGAGTGACTCAGAGAGCTTTTTTTAGCCAAGTAATTAATTGTCTAAATTAAGGATCGGTCTCTCTGGATCCCTCTAAAGGCACTGGAGAGAAAGGGAAGTTCAAGACAAGGGGATTCAAAGCAGAAGCCTAACAGCTGATATAAACATCTCTCTCAGTGAATGTAGGCTGTAAAGAATAGAATAGAATAGAATAGAATAGAATAGAATAGAATAGAATAGAATAGTTCAGTTGAAAGGCACATGCAATGACCATCTAGACCAACTGCCTGACCACTGCAGGGCTAACTAAAGTTAAAGCATATTATTAAGGGCATTGTCCAAATACCTCTTAAACACTGACAGGCATGGGGCATCGACCACCTCTCAAGGCAGCCTTGTTGTATTATGGCTTAACACTAGGCAGCTGGTCTACATTTGGATGGCACAGATGCTACAATGAGGCATCCCAGTTTGATCAGGCTTTCAGAAAAATATGCTCCCCCCAGCCCTCAGTCATCCTATAAGCACTGTAGAGGAGGTGGGGTTATGCATGCATTTCCCCCACCGAATGGCTCT
The DNA here is from genome assembly GCA_031468815.1 of Morus bassanus. Lineage (NCBI taxonomy): Eukaryota > Metazoa > Chordata > Aves > Suliformes > Sulidae > Morus > Morus bassanus. The sequence continues at coordinate 21,572,272 of CM062570.1, forward strand.
ATAAGGTTCCTATACAGAGAGAGAAGCACAGGGCTCTCATAATCTCAACTTCAGGGGAACAGCTGGAGTAGGCACTGCAGAAAGAGGGGGCAAATGTGGGCGTGCTGTAAACCATGTTTTCCATGAGTGGTACCCAGGGTGTCCAACACTACCTTCCCAACCCAAGCTGATTAAATGTCATTGCCAACGCCGCAGAAGCCTCCAATTTGTTGCTGCTAACAACAGCCAAGGTCTTAAATTTTGTGGTCCCCATGCCTGCTAGCACACCAGTCCTCTTTCCGAATCTATGGCACATAATGGAGATATCCTCTTTTCTCTAAACTTCCCCACAGGACCAAATTGTACTCTTGTTCTTTGTTAAACTTCGAAGCTGAGAACAAACAGTGAAAATCATGCTTGGATGGACTGTGAGGGCCATAAAAAAGAGTATGTCTTCCTTCTTTCTGCTGCACAAAAATCAGCCTGCTTTTCTGCATGTAGCTGCCTTTCCTGCCCACCCCCACTATCTCAGCACTATGCCATGGCTGATGTCAAGACAAAGCTAGTCCTCTGGTGAAAAACTTTCAGCTAAGCCTTTCCCAAGTATAAAAGGATAGCTGGGAAGAAAGAGGTAACTGGGCATTTTCCTCTTTTTATTTTAGAGTGTGACTCTAAAGGCAAGGTTGAATTTTCAAGCTGAAAGATAAATAATACATGAAAAATACTTTCCTCAAGAGTGAGGAAAAGTCAAGCCACAATCTAAACTTCTGGTAATTCCATGTGACAGCCTAGATGTAGGGGAGAGACTTAGCTAGTGTAAAACAGCCTAGATCTTTTGCCTGCAATGAGCTGTGCTGGTACAGAGCTGCTGAAGATAGGCAATGATCATATATAAATAACAGACCTATATTCTGCCTGGGCAAAGCTGTTCCTGGCTAACTGTAGGGCAGTAGGAATATAACCTCTTTTTTTTCACATTTTGGGCACTGGAAAACAGAGCAAAACAAAAGATACAGAGCAGGATAGAGAGAAGACCACAGAGGAGGCCCACAGGGAAAGATAAATATTCAGATAATGTAGTGAGGGTGCGGGTGAGGCTGGCACTTTGTGGCAGTGAAATAACAGATGGGCTATAACTTTAGTGAGTCATCCCACAGATGGTTCAGCAGATGGATTCTGCTGGATTCATACAGCTTAGGTAGAAATTTGAGCTGATCTTGACAGGCAGGGCGGCTTCAGTGGAGACAGGATCCTTGCTTTGCCTTGCTTTATGCATGTGCTGTTCTGACAAAAACTGGCAGTGCAGGGACAATGCCGAGCACCAGAATATTAGCCAGACTTTGCACTCCTTAAATGCAACTTAGATTCAGATTTTCTCTGTCACTTTGAGGAAGGAAAAAGTTTGCTGTGATTGGATTTACCACCTCATTTCTGGCAGCCAGTTAAGTGACAAATGCTGTTGTATGGGAAACAAAGATGTCTGCAGATTGCTATGATTTCTTTTTACAGAAAAGACTGTCATTCTTGACGGCATCATTGACAGAATATAACTACTCCAAGGGATGAACCATCTTCCCATCTTACACTGTGGGGGTCTAGATTCCCAAATAGCCTGTGAGTACTAATGCAATAACGTGGAATTAAAGCGCAATTATATTCCTAAGATACAACAAAACACTTCCACCTAAATGTTTTATATGTGGATGATCATGGGGCACCTGGATAAATAGGAAAGAACTTTTTGACCACCTTTCTCCTAAAGTACGTCTCACAAGCTAATGAGAAGGACTAGCATATAACAATATTCCTTTGTTCTACTTTCAGAGGTCATCTTGCATGTGCTCTTCTCAACAGACTGTCTTCACCTCAGATTCTAGCCTCTTGATACCAAGGCTGAGAGGAGCAAGAAAAGCTTTAAACAGATATGCAGGAGAGTGTCAGCAGAGACTCATTTGATCTCTGTGTCTGGTCTTAAAATACAGCTACAGAAAATATAAGCAGCCGAAGGACAGCAATGAATAAAGAAATAACAAAGGGAGGTGGGAAAGAAAACAATGGGAATAAAACAAGTGATTTGGGTCAAGATTGCTTCTAGAGAAGGGCAGTAGAAGAGATCCTGTTAAGGGTACATACTGTGTACTGCAGGCTTTGGATTGGGATATAAGTCTTCCACGTTATTAAGTGAGAAGTATTATCAGGGACATTACGGCGAGTTTAGATTATCAGACATAAAATGAAACAAAAATGCTATTAATAAGGTAAGACCCAGATATGCCTGGAGATAAAAGCTGACCGACTTTGTCACCGCACTTTCTCCAAAGCAGCAGGAGATGAAGTTATTTTAGATTTTTGTTTTGGTAAATAAGGCTATTGTAAAATTACCTGAGTGTGGATGAGACCTGGAATGCATTTTTTTAAACCAGAGGAGCAAGAAGAAATTAAAAAAATAAAAACCTTTCTAAAAATTTTTCTCAGCAGTAATTGAAAGAATGATCCTCTCTGAAGGAAAAAGTGGACTTCTTAGCAAAGACAGCTATGTCCAGAGTTGAAGACACACAGTAAGAAAGTAAGAACTGCAGAAAAAACTCGACTTAGAAAGACAACTAAGCAAGCAAATAATCACAAGGCCAAGTTTCTGCCCAGAATTTCACTCCCCACATCACCTATGCTTCCACCAGTTGTCCCTGAACATACACAGGGCTCTATGGACCCTTAGAGGAGGCTTCCAGAGGTGCTGACTTACAGTGCTATTCAAAGGTAAAGGCACTTGTCCTCTTTCCACTCCATTCTGCCTTATTCCTCAATGACAGACCTCAGAAGATGTTCAAGACCTCCAGATAAGGAATGTTATACTCTTTCTTCCTCATCCATTCATGGACAGGATCACCATGTCAGGAATGTCAGCTGACTTGCTGACATTTTCAGGTAGCCAGTGACAAACTCCACAAATGTGCCTCACCATTTCCTGCAAGTAGACATGTAGGCAGTGTGCTGTGCATGACATAACTTTTAAACTGGCACCACTAGCTGAATGGAACAATTCCCTTAATGACATGTACTTATACACGTCCTGACTAAATTCATGAAGTGTGCAAAATTAAAATATATTGTTTTTGTTAAAGAGTCACACTTACATTTTATTTTATGTTATAGTATGAAGTACTGGAGTTTTGGGTATGTTCTGCCTGCATCAGTTGTATAATAAAATCCTCAGCTGATGTCCGCACTGAGCTCATTCTAGGAACATGCTGATGAAAATTAGTAGCTCCATTGACTTCACCGGAGAAACACAAGTATAAAACCAGTATGCAATCCCTTCTCTGTCACTGCATTTTATAGCTAGCTTTCAGAAGTGCTCAACTACACACTGGACTAAGGCAATGGCATCTCTAGGCAACCAAAACTGTTGACAGTAAGAACTTGAACAAGGGGAGAGAGTTTTCCACAAAAACATGAAGAGAACCTGCTTTAGAGAAGCGTACTGCATTAATGGTCATGCAAGTTCTTGTAGAGTGGCTGCAATCAATCAGAACCACAACAAAATATTCAATTGCTTATGACCCATCAAATACAAAAACGAAATCCTTATGTCATTATGGTGAGGACATAAAATCTATATATGTATTTCTTTTTTCTGTTTACTCATTCTCATTTCCAGCTAATACTGATCCTTCCATTAGTGGGTCTTACTTGACACTGGCCTATTAATACAATTTTGCTAATCTTGATTAAATTAGGTATAGCCCTTTTTACTAGGACGTATTTCTATTTCAAAGTTTGTTATTATTTTGCTTTTAACTATGGTTATAACATGAACAACCCAGGAAATTAAGAGCTGCTTGATTTTCCCAAAGAATTTATTTTAATTGCCTGGCAGCTGTGTTCATCAATGTCATAACCACATGGAATTAATTTTCTGTGATAATGCATCTGTCACATACAAATCTGAGAAGGTACATATGAATACATAAATATTTGAAAACATCAGAATTGTATGAAAGCAGCGGAAGTTAAGTGTCATCCCCAGACACTAGAACTGTCTATGGTCTACCTCCAGATATTAGGCAAAATTATTCTGTATCCAAAGTAAAATGTTCAACTATTTTTAAGAATTTTCAATTTTTTAATATTTATATATGCTTGCATGGAAATTTGGAGTTTTCAGACTTGAGGATGCAACTGAGTCAGTCTCTTTCTTCAGGGGCAAAAGCTCTTTCTGATCTTAGAGGTGGGCATCCCCCATTACTTCATCAGAATCCAGGTTTTCACCCAGAAGGTCACATCTGGCACACAGGTGCATATTGAAGCCTTCTTGCCACTTGAAGGTGACAGCAGGCTATATTCTCAAAACCAGTGTTTACCTGATGACAAAGCAAAGTGCACCATCATGGGCTAAGAAGATTAGGTGTTTACATAATTCCCTTTCCCCTGCATTTTTAAACCCCCCTCTCACTCCTCCAAAATTTATCAGAGTGCTAGAAATCCTGCTGGGCTGAGGAGGCCATGTAGATTACACATGGCTTCTGGATGAATTCTTTAGCAGAAGGAAAGAGAAAGTAGCTATGCTGTGTTTAGGCACCAAAAGCTACATATTTAAGGTATCTGGGTGCTGAAGAATGCAGATTGGCTCCTAATGGGAATTTCAGAGGACACTGTGAGCCAAAATGCCATTGAAAAACTGCATTTCTGAAAAATATGATTAGGTATTTATGTGAATTTTTAGGCACCCAGGTATCTCTAAAATTACAGCCTCTACTAATACACTACTCCACTGTCCCATAAAGGGAAACTAGCCTAGATTAAGAGGTTGATTTTGCTTTTACTATGCCAATGTTTTCCCTGTTTCTCTCCTCATTACACTGCACATAGAACTGTAAACGGAAGTTCTGTAACAGTCCTTGATCAGTTCAAAAAGGACTGGGAAAGCACTAAAGATCATCAACTTCAACCGGAGTATCTCACCTCTCTGTCTCTGTTTAGAAACTCTAGCAAACAGAGACTATATTTAACCATTACTCCATCTTGGTAGATGAACTTAATCTGAGTATTTTAGCTAATCTCTGCCAGGAGTAAGACTGTAACTGAAAGAATTGCCTACTTTACAACTTTTCTTTTTGATTAAGATCTACTGCCTGTTTCTCCCACCCCAGGAAGAAGATGCAAGTTTCTGACTCCACAGTATCCTGTAGAAAGTGCCCTGATGGGTTTTAAATCTTTATTTTGTATTTTGGCTGCTCTGTCAACTGCTGAATTTACATTGTCTCCTAAAGCATGGATGGGGAGGCCAGGTTTGCAAAAATACCATAAATAAACAGTTCCCACAGGCAATTAAGAACTCTTCCCTGCAAATCTTCTTCCACTTCTCAGCACCTCTCCTGGGAACTGAAAAATATTTCTTCATCTTTACTGATTTAAGAGTGTGCAATTGGCAGCTGTGACCAGGGAGGTTCTCTAAGTCCTCCTCTGGTTATTGGCAAGAAACAGTTGGTGGTAGATCTCCCTGACTAGTGATGACATGCCTTTGGCCTGGATTTTTTATAAATAAGACAAACATTTATGTTGATTCAGTACAAGTAATTTTGAAGTAAAATGGGGACAAAAAAGTTTAAAATGCTACCGAAACAATGTGGAGTTTAAAATAAACTACAAAAGAGAACAGTGTGTCTGCTGTCAAACCAAATGATTGTTCAAGCAACCTTGAAAATACTTGCTCACCAGTTTTGAGGCCAGGATTTACACATTGATGCTGGTTTGCTTTTGCCAAGGTGGACCCAAACCCTGTTTCCGTTTCCTCCCTTTTCTCTCCTGCCCTGTTCTAAACAAAATAAAATGAAACATTTGAGCACTGTGTGCAGTTTCAAACAGGAGCAAGTCAAGAAGAGGCACAACTGATTCCAATGTAAATTTTTGTTTTGCCTCTGAGCTTTCTGATTACAACCCTCTCTCCTTTGCTTTACTTCTTTCTGCTTTTCCTGCAAAAAACTTCTCAGTCTCCCCACCTCTACCCCCTCTCCCCAAATATATGCTGCTATTTTCCAGTTTCTTACTGAAGTCTCTTAATTATTCAGACATGCTGGAAAAGAAAACTGGAAAACACAAAAGTGGCTAAGAAAAATTACCTACTTTTTGATCTAGGGTATCCTTACCCCTAATAGTTAGCTAGCAATCTAGCTCTCCCTTTGAAATTCCCATGTTTTAAGAGAACTAACTGGTTATAAAGTGGGATGAAGGGGAAAATAAACATTTAATTCCAAAATACCAAATCAGGTCAAGCGCCATAAAAACAAATGTGGCATCAGTCCGCAGATGGAGCTTTTCTCAGGATATCTGATGTAGCTAAGAAAGAAGGCTGCTCCTAGTGACCCTAAATAAATATGCCTGTTCGTCAAGCTAGAAAGCAGAAAATGTCTCCCAGCCCTTAACTGGATATTTGTTTTAACAAAAGTGAGGGGATAGGACAAAGCACAAATCTTCTTGCTAGGAGTAAAAATTTTTGATTATATAAGTTTCATCCACAGTGCTATTTTGAGTCTTATGCACACAAGGTTTTTTAAATTTGCACTCACACTGTACTATCCTCCTTCCTTTTCAGAGTACTGCACAATAGCAGTAGAGAGAACTTCATGTTTCACAGGAGGAAAGATGCTCTAGCATTTATGGTGCAAGGAAATGACCCCCTTCATTTCTGCCAGTGGGAAAATATGGAAATTGTGTGTTCCTTTTCAAGTATTAACACCATCATTTTCACTTTGGAGAGAAACAGCCTTCATGTAAAGTGCTCAAAGGGTGATTTTTCAAAGGCAAAATGGCTTTCTCACGGAAAGCCAAGCAGCTAACACATGGTCACAGCATTTCAACTGGCAAATGTCATGAACTGCTAAGATAAGGGCAGAAGCTACTGCAGTTTTGAAGCAAAACATCGCTCAAGCCTCAAAGCTGTACATTTAAAATGCTTTCCAGCCTCAATACTTTAGCTTAAATGTAAAGTTACTGTGAAACAGAACAAGACACAAACCTTGCATGACCAACAAAAACTATTCAACTAAACCTTACTTCTGTTAAAAAACCCTTAATTTTGGAAGACGTTTGGTCTTCACATGCCAAATGAAGGGAAACAAACCTGAAAACTAACAGAGCCCTGAGAATACCCTTCCCAAACCTGCAAAAACTGTTATCCTGCTGCTATATTGATTTATTTGCTTTTGGTGATTGGATGATTTGGTGTCATTTGCAGTTGACACTAAATTGGGCAGGCGTGTTGATCTGCTTGAGGGTAGAAAGGCTCTGCAGAGGGATCTGGACAGGCTGGATCAATGGGCTGAGGTCAACTGTATGAGGTTTAACAAGGCCAAGTGCTGGGTCCTGCACTTGTGTCACAACAACCCCATGCAACGCTACAGGCTTGGGGAAGAGTGGCTGGAAAGCTGCCTGGTGGAGAAGGACCTGGGGGTGCTCGTTGACAGATGGCTAAATATGAGCCAGCAGTGTGCCCAGGTGGCCAAGAAGCACAACAGCATCCTGGCTTGTATCAGGAATAGCGTAGCCAGCAGGACTTGGGAAGTGATCATGCCCCTGTACTTGGCACTGGTGATGCTGCACCTTGAATACTGTGTTCAGTTTTGGGCCCCTCACAACAAGAAGGACATTAAGTTGCTGGAGCGTGTCCAGAGAAGGGCAAGGAAGCTGGTGAAGGGTCTGGAGAGCAAGTGTTATGAGTAAAGGCTGAGGGAACTTGGGTTGTTTAGCCTGGAGAAGAGAAGGCTGAGGGGAGACCTTATCTCTCTCTACAACTACCTGAAAGGAGGCTGGAGTGAGGTGAGTGTTGGTCTCTTCTCCCAAGTCACTAGCAATAGAAAGAGAGGAAATGGCCTCAAGCTGCATCAGGGCAGGTTTAGATTGGATATTAGGAAAAATTTCTTTACTGAAAGAGTGGTCAGGCATTGGAACAGGCTGCCCAGAGAGGTGGTGGAGTCACCACCCCTGGAGGTGTTCAAAAAATGTGTACATGAGGCACTTCAGGACATGGTTTAGGAAGCACGGTGGTGTTGGATTGATGGTCAGACTTAATGATCTGAGAGATCTTTTCCAACCTTAATGATTCAATGATCCTATGATTCTATAATTCTATTTGTGTTCAAGAAGGGTATATGACTGGCAATGTTTGCAGGCATTTGGCATGCAGCCTGCCTGGGGGTAGAGGACTACACGAAGACCTGGGCTGCAAGAATTGGTCCCTTCAGCCCTTGCACAGCTCCATACTTAGTAAAATGATCAGGGCCTTGCTCTGCAAATGTCTGAGGTATGAATGAGAAAAGGACCTCTCTCTGGTCTTTTATTTTATACCAGGAAGAAGATGAAAAAAGCCCTGGAAGTGGCCTCCAGGTAACAAGTCTTCTAGCACAAAAGCCCCTTAGAGTTGCATAGTATATCCTTCAGCCAAGCCTTTTAGTGGATTCATTCTCCTGATGGCTCTTGCAAGTGTCAAAAATTGCCACCTTTTTTTCCTACAGGTCTCAGCAATGATACTTCAGCACATTTCCTAGGGAGAGGTTAATTTCTGAGTGTTAGTGATTAAAAGCTAGAGCACGTTCTTTTTGTAATCCCATAGATTTCCCCAAACAGATGTTATCTGCAAGGCTGAACCTGCTTCATTTCTATACAAAGAGGCTTTGCATATCTTGCAATATTGTACTGTAGAGATAATTTTCCATGAAAAGGATGTTCCATTATAAAGTTCAGCACTTGAAAGTTTGGAAATTCCAGAATTAGCCATTATATGTGATAACTTAGTTTGCCTTCCCACTGCATAAGTTTTATGACACTACCTAATAATACGGTGCTATAATATTTGGCTCCCCCGGATCTCTGGATTTCACTCACTGAATGGCTAGTTCTTCATTATTTCTTTCTGTTTTTTTTTTCATTCCTTGTGTGCCTTGATTTAATGCATACTGGGTCTTATTTACTGTAATTCTTCCAAATCCTCCCATTGGGATAGAATTACTAATTCTGTAATGTATCACTACCGAATTGGACATGTGCACACAATAAATATTCATTAATTCACCCTTACAACACACTTCTGAAGGGCCATGTTTTTCTGTTTGTACTGTCAACCAAACTGCATGGCTGGCAATGCCAGCGATTTCTTTGCTAGTTGGGGGTGCTGCCAGCTAGCACGTAATTGGAACTTTGATTTTTCAAGCTAATTATAAGTATTCTTTTTTTCTGATCAGTCATCCAGTAGATCAAACTGTGTTTTTTTTAGAAGCTGTATTTCAAAATAAATGTTTTACCTGAATTATGATTTTTTCCATGTCCTCAAAAAAAGGCATAAAAAACCCCAAAACCCTGAGCACCTCAGCAACCCTGTATCCAGAACAGTCCCACATGCAGCCACATTACAGGAGCTGGAGGGTGGCAAAATCCTTAAGGGAATATGCGGAGCTGTTGTGGTGGAGGTGGCAGGGGAAGGGAGGCAAAGAACTTCCTAAAGTGGCTTTTTAGAAAGGAATCTTCATGGTGGAAGAGTGTCAGCTTAAACTGACAGCTTTGCTTTTTTAAAGCCTTTCTTTTAAATTAGCTGCCAATGTCATTCAAGTTCTTTTTCGTTTTTCCTCCTTTTCTTTATAGCCATCTCCTCTCCTTGTTTGCTCCTCCTTTCACAGAATTTTGTCATTTTGCCATGATTCTCAGGGCCCATTATCATCTCCCTTAGTGGAGTTTGAGGTGTTTTTTCCCCCAGGACATGGAAGAAGTAGGGGGGGATTCCTAAGTGATAAACTGGAAAATTAAATTTAATCTGTCTAAAGCATCATAAGCCCCCATAGCTGGTTTTTTTTGTTCCTTCAAGCAATTTGCCTTCTCTGTTTGTGCACCTGTCAAATTAGCCATCCCTTATAATTAATTTATAATATAAAATGTCCAGGTGAAATAAACTGGTAGCCCAGCTCCTGATTTCCAGCTTAGCAATGTATCTGACAACCAATTCCCTTTTCTCATTTACAGCTGTTAAGCCTTCGGCCATTAGTCCTGAGGAAGGGGACTCCTTTACATGGCACTGGAATCAGAAAGTCCAGTATACTCACAAGCACAGATGAAGGTGGCTTCCCAGTAAGAGAATTGCTGGGCACTGAGTGCTCTGCTGCTGTTTTTCTGTGCAAGTTCATAAGCGATCTCCTTCACCCTGGTATACAGAAGGTTTTTATAAGGGCATTAAGACTACATATATCACCAAGTCCAGAGACATTTACTAGGAAAACAACACAGCAGGTTACAGAGCAGAGTTTTTCAACTGGTGGGTTCGTAATATAGTTTCTTTTGTGGGGTGACCTGAGGGGACTGATGAGAACCTTGAAGGAAGAGGCCATTTGGACAACAGTGATTGTGAAGTGATGAAGTTCAGAAAACTAAGCAAAGGATAAGATACCAAACTTGGCAAAAAGCAGATTTTATACAAAAGGAATTGTTAACTAAGGTATCTCAGGAAAAAAAAAGAGCATAGGTGAGCGGGCTACTGTAGCAAAAGACACAAAGGCAAGATCCTCAACACAAAAGAAAGAAGAAAATGTTAATAAACATTACAGCAACAGTGGAAATCTTCAATGAGTTGAAAAATCAAAGAGGAAGCATATAGAAAACAGATGGTATACATCTGAGGATGGGTATAGCAACAAACGGAAGGATTAAACCAGCACCATGCAAAATGAATTCTCAGTATTGCTGAGTGTAAAAACCAGCAGGAATTTGGTTGTGCAAATGTAACTAACATATCTAGAGGGCAGAGGCTCTCTTGATGGTGAGAGAGCCAATAGAGCAGGCACAGAGAAGGTGAAGTACTTTTCAAGAAAACAGCTAATTCTGATGAGATACTTAAGCATGTGAGGGTGATGTTCAGCTCCTAAACATTTACACTGTGGTCTAAACTTGGTTCCATCTGCAGATGGGTATTCAGCAGGGCTGGCTCTGATCAAGGTTTCCTACCAAAACAAAATTGTGGCCAGAATAGCCACACTCTTTCCAGATTCAAAGCACTGTAGGACAGTAGCAGCAGTAAATGCAAACCTACAAGTAAATTAAACATATTGCTCACCTTTGCAGTGTTGGGCTATGGACAGGAAACAGGATATCGGACCAGACCCACAACAGAAAAGAATAGGAGTGAGGTGTGTTGTCCCAGGCACAGAGCAGGGAGGTGTTAAATCATCAGAGGTTCCTTCTACCCTACATATATATGCTGTTTGTTCTCTTTATTTTCCCTGGGGGCAAAATGATATGAGCAATGTTTTCATATGCTTTATGTTAGCTGGGCTGTGTGTTTCATTATTGATAATAAGGTCTATGAAGTATACCTCACATCTGGGATAGCCTGGAGTGTTTTTGTTTTTTTCTTTGTTTGTTTGGTTGTTTTTTTAATTTTGAGGTCTGGGTTCTCAGCCATCTTTTTCAAGTATCTCACACCATAACTATGTCTTTCTCACAAGCTATCTGTAGCACTACCAGCACCCAGAGAGCTGTGTTAGAAAAATCAATCTGCTATGCAAGTTGCCAGATGCACATCCGATGATCTTGTAGTTTCCAGTTGAGAACAGACTCATAGCTCAGGCTACGAGCATTTCAGAAACTTGTACAAACCAAGGGCAAATTACAAAGCAGTCACTTCTCCCCCTGCTATGTACCATATACTGCTACCGACAATGGCTACATAAGAGGAAGGGCATGACTGTTTCTTCTTATTGATGATGGATTCCTTAAATCCTACAGATGTTTTGCCATTCACCCATTGAATCGCTCCAAAATGCTGGTTATTCTTCACCTTGGTGTTGTGTGTTGCCTTTCCAACTGCAAGTGCTTTGGGGCAAGACTGCAGCTTTCTCTGAATATTTTCAACCCATATACTTTGATGCTCTGAATCCATTAGCCTCTGGATGCTAGCTGTGTGATGCCACATCTTGTGACTGCTGACATAAGCCACAGGACCCATGATGAGTGTGACTGCATTGTGCAGAAAAGAATGGAAATTGAGGTTTTTGTATAATGCTGGGAGTTGAGATACCTGGGAGAAGGCAGGTTTGGAGATGAATTGCTTTGATTTTGAATAATTTTAGAACTTTTCCATGTTGGCCAATACTGTCATTAACAACATTACTGTAAATATTACAGGTCCTTGACATGTACATTCAAAATAATGCCTATACCAGAGATTAATGTTCATCTCTCCATAAAAACAACAAGCTTATGCCTGATTGGCATGGAGACTAAAGCACCCAGCACTGTTAAAGGAAACAAGTCAGGAATGCCAAGATCTCTGGACTATAAAAATCTCTGCTAGAAAAGAGAGACTTGACCATCAAGACACCACACATCATCTCTGCAGAAAACAGCTCTTGGTTAGTGAATTATTTTAGTGTGTGAATGTGTTAAACATCAGTGTAAGGTATCACGCTACTAAAAGCTTCCTGTGTTTGCTATATCTTTGCAACATATATTTATTTATTTAGCAAAGAGCTGTACTGTGGCCTCTGCAATCATCTTTGGTCCTATAATGTATTAAATCAGTACAAAACCTGAAGGCCCATACTTGGCCCAATGAATTTTAGACACGTCCCAAAGGCTTTTGAATAGGAGCTCAGTCACACTAAGATCTTTATATAGGTGCTGGAGAGACACAGCTGTCCCTTGAGGGCAATTCAGTCCACTGAAGAGCTGAACTGTCCCCCAGAGGAATATCTTACATATTTATGACAAAATTTTTAACTTAACTTTTGCTTTAGTCGGCTGAGGCCAAATTTCAGATCTGTAAAATCTGAAGGTGTCATGCATGATATGAAGAATATTCCACAGCCCCATTTCCTTCCAGAAATTGACCATTTTATCCAGAAGTTGTGCCAGCCAGAATGTACATGCTACAGTTTATTTATTTTCACAAATAGAAATATACACCTTCCATAACTGTCTTTCAGTTTTTGCTGACACTTGCTTTGATTGTTTAATTATCTTTGCATTTTTTTCTGTTCTCTTTTTTTACAAGAACTCTCCATCTAGCATGGTCAGTCCCATGAATTCTACATTCTCTTATAATATAAGAGAAAGCAGTGAGTAAATAATAGAACTGAAACAAAACGGGACCTCTGACTAGACATCTGTGGATCTCTCACAAGAAGGTGCCTGACCAGAGAATATATTGCAATTTCTTTATCCTACCTCAGTGTTACGATCAATCAGCTATTTTCCAATCCACCTGGGAGTATTACTACAGGAACTGATTTTGATATGTTAATTATGTGGAAATGGCTTCCATGACTCTATTAAAATCCACATATATTGGGTGCTCTCCCTGCAGCCATTTATCCTGGTGTCCTTTCAGAAAACCAACTGTGTTCATATGAAGTTTGTGGAAATGCTTGCATTTTAGTCAGATGAACCAGCTGGAAGAATATTTCTCAAAAATGTAGTTTTCCATTGGAAAACACAGGCATATGAAAACACTAATTTGCTCCCCAAGAAAAGGTGAGTGTGTGTGATTTCAATTTTGATTAAAAAAAGCTCAAGGCCTAAGTCCTGAGAAATTCAGAAACCTGGTATTTTCAAATTGCAGCTTTTTGTTGGTTTCTTTTTGCTTTGGAATATCAGTTTGTTTTGAATGATGCTTAGTTCAAAATAATAATGCTGACTTAGGAAAGAATAAATCAAAGTTTTGAGGTCTCCTGGAACATGTTCAGTATTTCGCTACAGGCTAATGTTCAAATATTGCAAAACATAGATTTATTTAATGCGCAAAAAACTCTACGGTTTTAATACAAAACTGATCTCATGTTTGAGCTCATGCCTGGGTAGGTAGAACTCAGGAAAGGAAACATTAAGGAGATAATAATTACCAAGAACAATCTGTGAAAAACCCACCAAAAAATAAGATGGACATGGAGCAGGAGATGTTGAAGAAAGATAGATTACATATAACAGAAACATGAAATGACTCAGGATGTTTAACACCTCATGGAAATGTTTGGATCCCACATGTATGACTCTACATGTAGACATGCATGCTACACTGCACACAATGCATTCTGTATGTTCAGGGGCTGGCTGCACTTCTCTAGCCTGAAAAGGAGCAAAGGGCTATGCATTCAGGACCAGGATTTTGCACTGTGTCTCATGGCAATTTTGACTTTGGGGAATTACAGGCCTGTCTTGTGGGTGTTGCATGTCTGCACAGAAGAGGGAACACAGAGAATCATGCATGGACTTTGCTGCCCATATAATCCTAATACATGTATTGGGTTTACATTTGTTTGGCAAGGTTTTGGTAGCAGGGAGGGCTGCAAGGGAGAAGATGCCAGAAGCTGCCCCCATGTTGGACAGAGCCAGTTTCAGCCAGCTCCAAGATGGACCCACTACCAGTCAAAGCCAAGTCCATCAGTCATGTTGGTAGCACCTCTGTGATAATGTATTTAAGAAGAGGTAAAAACTGCTGCCCAACAGCAGCTGGGAGGGAAGAGTGAGACTACGTGAGAGAAACAACTCTGCAGACACCAAGGTCGGTGAAGAAGGAGGGGGAGGAGGTGCTCTAGGCACGGGAGCAGAGATTCCCCTGCAGCCCCTGATGAAGACCACGGATAAGTAGGTTGTCCCCATGCAGCCGATGGAGGTCCACAGTGGAGCACAAATCCACCCTGCAGCCCGTGGAGGACCCCTTGCCAGAGCATGTGGATGTGCCCTGAAAGAAGCTGTGACCCCATGGAGACTCTGCACTGGAACAGGCTCCTGGCAGATATTGTGTCCCATGAAGAGGAGCCCATGCTGGCACATATTTTCTGGCAGGGCCTGTGACCCTGTGGTGGACCCACACTCAGGGCAGTCAATTCCTGAAAGACTGTACCCTGTGGGAAGGACCCATGCTGGAGCAGTTCGTGAAGAACTGCAGCCAATGGGAAGGACCCACACTGTAGAAGTTCATGAAAGTCCATGCTGGAGCAGGGGAAAAGCATGAGGATGAAGGTACAGCACAGGTAAAGTGTTATCAACTGACCATAACCCCCATTCCCCATTCCCCTGCACTGCTTCGGGTGAGGAGGTTGAAAAGTCAGGAGTGAAGTTGAGCCTAGAAAGCAGGGAAGCGTGGAGAGAAAGATTTGTTCTTATTTCTCATTATCTTTCTCTGTTTAAGTGACATTAAATTACATTAATTTTCCCAAGTCAGCTCTATTTTGCCTGTGATGTTAATTGGTATGTGATCTCCCTGTTCTTTTCTCAACTGACAAGCTCGTTGTTTTTTCTCCCCCTATGCTGTTGATGGAGGAGGAGTGATAAAGGGGCTTGGTGGGCACCTGGTGACCAGCCAAGGTCAACTCACCACAACACAAGACTCAGAATACTGGAAAGAATGAAAAAACCTGCAATAAGTAAGGAAGGGAAGAGCAAGAGGACACATTTAATCTAGTCTCTTTTGCAAATGTGTGTGTAATTCCCAATCAGTCTGAAAGGATAAGGAGAAAAAAACAAGGCCTGTTCTATTCTTAAGGGCTCCAACTTGGAAGGTACTCTGCTGGGCAGGAGTCTGGGTATGATTAGGCCTTTGAATTTTTGTGGGATCTGAAGCAAGAAGAAAATCCTGTGTTTCCAACTTAAGTTTGTCCATCTGACAGCAAGGAATAATTTTTTTTTTAACAACCTTCACGCAGTCTGTTTTGCCTGTTTCAGAAACCAAAACCCTAGGTTTGAGCACTGAATGAGGTTAACTCAATTATCATAACTTCTATTAATGTTCTCTGATTGGAGCCTATAGCTGTGCTGAGGAACACTTTCTTGTCATATTTACTTGTCTCTAAAGGTTTAGATTTGATTTCCTTTTATCTTGTCAAATGTCCAGCCACATAATTGTGGCAGTGTCTCTGGATCATGTACGTCCATTAGGGATTGTCTCTGCTCCAATTTTACTAATGTACAGCTGGGAATTTGGGCTGTCTTGTCCTTATGGATAGTGATTTATATGCCATTGCAAAGCTAGTTTTGGTTACTGTTATGGAGCAGCACAGCACCTTCTTATCTCTGTAAAAATGATGTATGTTTGCTGCTGTTTGCAGTTTTGGTCTTCTCAAGGTGACTTCCACAAAGGGAAAAAACCCTGGGCTTGTGCCTTTTTGCTTGCTCATGGTACATAAAGAAGTACTGAAAGCTGTTTTCCTTTTCCTTTTTATAGCTTTTCCCAGAAATTCAGACTACATGCACACAGTGATGTATGCTGACTGGGGTGTGCATGAAATGACAATTTCTGAACAACTGTTTAAGGGAAAGCATCACAATGCATCAGTTTGGGTATTTCTTTGCACAATTTTTGAAGATTGCCTTCATTTTTCTTTCCTTCGCCTGATTTCCACTAAATATCTAACAGCCTGTCTTTAATGCCACCACTCCCAGCCTATACTTTATAATCTCCAGATCTGCTGGATGCCCATAAAAAAGAGGTAGAGGCTGGCGTTAATTCCAAATTATTGGAATTAATGAATAAAGACTTCATGGATTTCATCCATCAGTCAGAGCGCTGGGTCAGCTTGAAAGGCATTCAGCAATGGACAAAATGTTTTAAAGTGCTAACACCACTTAGGAACTTGCCATCTTATTCACAAAGTAAAGTTCATTTCTGAGGTAGTCTGGCACTTTTGAAATGCTATTGATGATCACTTAACTGATGCGTGCAACTTTACACCAGTTGAATCACAGAATTGCATGCCTCTTCAGGTTTAGCTGTAGCACAGTCATTTCTATACCTCCCAAAATGCTGATCAAAAGGAGAAACAAATATATACTACAGCTGGCACCCTTGCTTATGCCATCTAAAGTAACACTTCTTACATTTGAACACAGTTATTTTGAACCCAGTGAACTGGAGTACAAGACGTTGAATGTCCCAGGGGAAAAAAATTTGCATTTTCAGCAAATGATTCTTTAAGCCTGAAGAAATATGTTTTCATGTCCACACTTTTCAACTGCCCTCTGCCCCTAAAAATCTTCTGCTCTCAGACTAGTCTCTACTGAGATGAAAAATAGCGTAGCAAATGGCTTTATTTACTTGTGGTGCCATGAAGATATTCTTGCGCTATTCTCTGTTTTTTAATGGCAATGGGTAGACATTGACTTTAGACATTGAACTAAATAATTTAACCATAATATCACCACTAAACTTAGTATAATTATGTCATGTTAAAAAATGCAGGGTAATAGTTTGCTGTCAGTGTATCGTAATTCAGGCTGTAATGACTCTTCTGCCCTGAACATAGGAAAAGCAAAAGAAAAATAAAACAGAATAAATTTACAAACTCTTTATAGTACCAAGGGCACGTCACTAACAGCTCTGACTTTATATCTTTTCAAAATGAAATTTTAAATGACAACCTGCAGCAGGACTAGAGATATTGCTATAGAAGCAAGGCAACACTGGAGAGCGCATGGCTTCAGTGGAACAGACTCAGCACAGGCACCACAAGCAGCCTCAGATACCCCGTGCCAAGGAACAAAATGTTTTGTATCTTCCTCTGCAGCCCCAAGGATAAGTTCCCTTTACATTTATATTTATATTTTACATTTACCTTTACATTTTTTCCTTACATTTTCCCTTTACATTTTTTTATTCATTAAAAATTAACTAGATGGAGCCAATCTCACCAATTGGCTTTCCTGCCTGAGAACCCAGTAACATACATAACAGATGACTTAGGCAAGGCAGTGGAGCTGTCCATTTTAAACACCTTCCTCTTTCTCCCCATCCACCTCAATATCTGCAGTCCAAATGTTTAAGATAAAAAACACCTTTCTGTTGCCTGTAGGGTAACATCAGTGACATTACTCAGCAAGAGGCAAAACTGTTTTCTGCATTAACCAAAGGCTTGCCATTCCTCGATACAGCAGGACAGCAGCTATCCTATCTTTAGCATTTTTCAAATATACTGGTTGATTTTAAGTAATGTAAAGAAAAATACAGAAGCAAAATCCTGGTACATCTTCTGCATATTTGCTTGAAGTGTGACTATTGTGTTCCTAGATGTTTATAACACAGTTTAAATGCTGAGACAAAGGGAACAAAAATGCCCTTTCCCAACTGTCACGGTTTTAGCTGGGATAATTAATTTTCTTCACTGTAGCTAGTATAGTGCTGTGTTTTAGACTTAGTATGAAAATAATGTTGATAACACACTAATGTTTTAGTTGTTGCTAGGTAGTGCTTACATTAGTCAAGGACTTTTCCAGCTTCCCATGCTCTGCCAGGTGCACAAGAAGCCGGGAGGGGAGGGGATAGAACCCGGAGAGCTGATCCGAATTGGCCAAAGGGTATTCCATATCATGTGATGTCCTGCCCAGTATATTAACTGGGGGAAGTTGGCCGGGGGAAGCAGCGATTGCGGCTCAGGGACCGGCAGCGTCAGTCGGCGGGTGGTGAGCAGTTGCAGCACTTGTTGTTTGGTTTTGTTTTTTCCTCTCTTCTTCCAAGGTTTCATCTCTCTCTCGCTTGTTATTTTTCTTTTCATTATATTATTATTGCTGTTTTATTTTAATAGTTAAACTGTTTTTATCTCAACCCACGAGTTTTCTTACTTTGGCCCTTCCAATTCTCTCCCCCATCCCACAAGGGAGCGGCTGTGTGGTGCTTAGTTGCTGACCGGGGCTAAACCACAACACCCAACATAAAAACAAGATTAAAAGATGTTTACAAGGTGTGGAGGGCCATAAAGTCTCTTGGTGAAGCCAGGCTCCATTGACTGGTGTCATGACCCAAAACAAGACGAAGCATTTGTGGCAGGCTATACAAATTTACACTAGCCATACTCGGGTCCAAGGGCCCATTGCTAGCTTTTTCTTTCTCTGTGCTATCTGGACTTCACTTGGCCTGTCTCATAATGTGTGGCCAAAACACTAGCACTGCCTTTTTCATGGTCTCCCCCCACCAACTCCTTATCAGCCACCTGGCCTTGAGGAAGGCTGCAGAGGGGGTCAGGGTGCCTGTGAATGTTTGGGCCCCTGCGTGTAAACTTTGGGTAGCCCACAGAGAGGGATGAGAAGGTAAGTCTTGTCTGTCCTGCCCACTGAGACATTTGGCCTGAGTCATAGCTTCTTAGCATTGCTCTGAGAAGGAAACAAAGGGAACTGAACAACAGGCAAGCTGCCTAGGGATAACTTAAACAGATGGTCCAATACTGGAAGATATTCACCAACAGCTACTGCATAACCCCAACAGGCCAAACCAGGCACTCCACACAGCCATCACAATTCCAGAAAGTAATCTAAATTTATAAAATAGTAATAATAACAAAAATTGTTCCCAGGGAACCTACCCTGCCTTTTCCCTACAACAGGGTTATCTCTTATATAACCAGATAAGCTTTACAGAATACTCACTGTCTCTCAGAGGCAGTTACTCTTAAAGACATCTTGAAATCTGACCAAGTGCCTCAAACTTCGGTCCCAACATCAATTTATATCACTGCATTTTACCCCTCAGATAGCAGTGGATTAAGTCACTGCTCTTACTTTTCCATCTCCACAAAAACTGTCAGCAGTTGATTATTTCCCATATTTTGAAAAAGCAGCTTCTTGATATAAAACAGCTGGTGTGCAACCTTGTTCTTCACAAACTCTATTGCTCCCCTGCCTGCTGGAAACAGATATGTGGCTGTCGTTTGACAATGAGATGAACAAAATAGGGCTTGGAGATGCTCATGCTTGGAAGGTGAGTCCTAGGGACTTTTTCCATTCGTGGGACGTGATGTTCCCAGGGGCTGGAGGGAACCAAGACACAACAGATTTTATTTATGAATTCATAGTCATTAAAGAAACTTTTTGAGTTTTACAAGGCAGTCTCTGCTGTTGAGAAGGCTTAGCAAAAACTTCTCAATGAGCATATTGAAGAGGCCAATTGGAAAAAAAACCAAAGTGATAATGTCTACGAATTTCGGTATTGCCACTGGATAGATATTTGGATGATGCTGACATGATTTCCACTGGACAATGTTCATGTCTTGACCTACTCTAAAGAGTTTATCATTCTTCTGGGCACCTTGGAGACTCTACATGGTCAGGAGAAGGCAATCACAGCAAAGCTGTGTGTGGCTTTCATCACTTTGCAAGGAGACTCTTGGCACCTTGTAGGTTCAGGCTACCGGTGAGGGAAATTATACTGCTGACAGCTGCAGATGGTGGTCACAAATCATTAGTGTTACAGATTTATAGAGACACAGCTGAAGGGTTAGGCTTTTGAAGGAAGGAAAATAATTTTTTTATTGCTTCAAGGAAACATTTTCACTGAAATGAATTATCTGCATGAGAATTAGAGTGATTTAGCTAAGAATTTGAGTACCCTGCTGATGATCTTTGCTTGCAGCATTAAGAATATGTGTTCCATGGCCAGATGAAATGACTGTGAGACAGAAGCTGTGCAGGACAACATAGAGAATGAATGTGAGTAGGCTCCAGTATGAGACTCTGTCCCTGGGTGGACAAGAGCCTGAATACCACTCTTTTCAGCCTCTGGTAGCTGAGACATATTCTTCCCTCAGATCAGCTAATCCCAAAGCAAGCCACCTGTATGCAGCAAAGGACTGTCCTCTGTATGCTGTTGGGCAACTATCCTGGAAAAAACAGACCAAAAACAAAAAAAATCCCAACCCTAACACATTCGCTGCTCAGTGGAGCTGGTTGGAAGTTTTCCTTCTTCACACCCAACCATTTTCTCATCCAGTATGGCCTTGCCAGACCTGAAGATTCAACATGAAACTGTTGGATGCAAGTCATCTGAGAAGCAGTCTAGGGCACATCTGCTTCAGATACACCCCAGCAAGCAGGATGCTTGCCACATGCTTGTCTAGTGCTTGATGATATTGAAGTTCTGGCTTTTGTCCCTTGTATTGCTCACAGGTTGAAAAGGCTACTAACTCTCACTGGCTGCATGGTTGCTGTTGGAGTAAGTAATGTTGTTCCATGATGTTTTAAATCAGCACAGGCCAAGGTTGGTAACGTGATTTGATGGCTTCTAATAGGTTTGCTCTGTAATTCTTTTGAGATGTGGCTTGTTAGGGCTTTTTAAGCTGAAGTCAAGCAGGCAGCACATTAGATTTTGAATGTCACATCTGACCAAAATGTATCCAGCAACAAAGCACTATCTAACTCTGAGAAGTATTATTAATGCAGACAGCATATTTCCTCAGATGAAACGATAAACTTTCCCTCCCTCTTAAATAAATTATAATCCAGAAGGTGTAATTGCATTGATGTGGAGTAAACTTGGAGCTAAGCGGGTCATAAATCAATAAATAACTCAGCCTGCAGCATCATGGTTTATTGATTCACAAGATGTTTATCCCCCACCTCCCACCATATACTCTGCATCAGATGCAATTATTGCTTAATTATCCTTTTTGTGCATGTACAAAGACTTAGATGTCTCATCAGACAGACACCAGTGGTGAAGATACAACAATCCTAATAGGAGGACTTTGTTGCCTTTGTTCACTTTAGAAGTGTATTAAATTCATTTGAGCCTTATACAATCCTCACCCAGCATATTCACTTGGTGATTTCAGTCACATTATTATTGTCATTGCTTTGACTACTTAGCACATGATAACCTGAGCATAACAGATTTTGCTTGGCATTAGGCATTTTCTGCCTAGCGAAGTG
Organism: Morus bassanus; assembly: GCA_031468815.1. Taxonomy (NCBI): domain Eukaryota; kingdom Metazoa; phylum Chordata; class Aves; order Suliformes; family Sulidae; genus Morus; species Morus bassanus. The sequence goes on from CM062570.1 coordinate 21,593,917, forward strand.
ATACAGCTCTGACCAAACTGCAGGCTGAAGCAAAACTGGTGATGTTTCTGAAGTCAGCCTAGGTACAGTTTTCAGAAAGAGCTCTCAGTAAAGGAAATTCAGTGTGTGCCACATATGGGTGTGGATTTCTTAGTGTCATTTGGGCAAGCACAAGGGACTTGGTGTGATCTTTGCTTTGAGTTTATTATCTCAGACCTCAAGAAGGTGTGTGGATTGGAGGAGCTGAATATCCCTATGTACTGGAAGAATACACACCCATAAAACAATCAGCCCAGCTGATTGTAACGGACACCTGAGCAGTGTGAGGAGCACCAGCAGCGGCAGGAGCAAGTAGCAGCAGGAGACACACGAGGGATACATGTGAACAAAGATAGGCTTGACTGAACAGGAGGCATTCCCTGAGCAAGTGAGCCTGGATCCACTGATTGGAAGAGACAGCAAGGGGCGGAGCCTGCACCTGACAGCACAGGAGATTTAAGCAGGCTGAAACAATCAGCCCAGCAGACTGCAACAGATGAGCATATATGTCCCAGTGGGCAGATGTGGCAGTGGGCAGATGCTGCCAAGAGCATGGTAACCACCCAGCAACAGGCAATGTCCTCTGCTTCTCCTGAGCTTCTAGCACCCAGCAGAACAAATGCAGCCACACAGACAGAGCTTCTGTTCAAGCATGTGACCACCCAGGTTTCTGGCTGTGAGATGTGTGAAGAGATATTCCTAGAGCTGGAAAGTGGTTGCAAGCAAGCCTGTGGGAGGTTTGACCAGACTGATGAAATGCTCCTCTTGGTGGCTGAGCTACTGGAGGATGTTGGCAGACTGAGGAGTGTTCAAGAGTCTGAGAGGGAGATTGATCAGTGGAGCTATACTCTGACATTTATGATGCATGGAAGCCAACTCAGCATGGCCACTACAGAGGCAGGTCCAGGATCTGCTTTGTGCCAGGAGGAAGGCAGCTTTACAAGGGATAGGGTAGAAGAAGGTTACAGCACAGAGCGGTAAAAGAAACCCCTCCTTACCCTCCAAGATACCCTTAGAGAATAGGTACAAGGCCCCAGGTATGATAGACAAAGCACATAATGAGACAGAAGAGGAACCAATGCAAGCAGTCAAAAGGTCAAGGTCTTGCCAGGGTCAGAGAGACCAACCACTCACAACAAAACCTGCATTAAGACCAGCGCGGAGAAGAAACAACGGCGAGTTATGGTCATTGGTGATTCTCTGCAGTGCAGAACAGAAACACCCATTTGCAGACCAGACCCTCTTTTCAGGGAATTTTGCTGCCTCCCTGGGGCTTGAATTAGGGACATCACCACAAGACTGAAGAGCCTTATACAACCTTCAGACTACTATCCATACCTGCTCTTTCACGTGGGTACTAAAGAAGTTCCAACAAAAAGTCTGAGATCAGTCAAAAGAGATTTCAGAGCCCTGGGAAGAATGCTAAAAAATCTGGGAGCACAGGTAGTGTTTTCCTCAATCTGACTAGCAATGCGGGAGACTTTGGAAGAAACAGGTGAGCCCAGGATGTCAGTACCTGGCTCCAAGACTGGTGGCTCCACCAAAACTTTGGATTTTTAACCCATGGAAGAGACTTTGAGGCACAAGGAATGCTGGGGTCTGACAGGATCCACCTATCCCGACAGGGAAAATACACCTTTGGGTGTAAGCTGGCGGGACTGATCAAGACTGCTTCAAACCAGAATCAGTAGGGGAAGGTGATACCAACAAGATTGCAGTAGGTAAGCCAAGGGTTGGCATGGCATTGCCTGAGGGTGGCAATGCTAGTGGAAATATTTACACTGCTCCTGGGAGCACAGAGGGCTCAGAAGCATATACATCATGCTTATACACCAGCATATACAGTATGAGAGAAAACCAGGATGAACTGGAAGCATTGGGCAGCTCCCAGAGTTACAATATCATTGGTATTAGTGAGACTTGGTAGAATGAGTTCCACAATGGGAGTGCTGGGATGGAGGGCTACAGGCTGTTCAAGGGATAGGCAGGGCAGTCGAGGTGGAGGTGTCACACTATATGTAAGGGAGAGGTTTGATTTTACAGCCCTTACAGTTACTGACGTTGTGGTTGAGAGCCTCTGGTTGAGGATTAGGGGGATGGAAAATAAAGGAGATGCTGTAGTGGGTGTCTACTACTGATCACCGAGCCAGGATGATAGCACTGATGAGTTATTCTATAGACAATTAGGAGAAATTTCTGGATCAGTAGTCCTTGAGCTTATGGGAGATTTCAACTTCCCAGACATCAGCTGGGAATACCATAATGCTGTTACAGGTAAGTCTGGGAAATTCCTGAAGTTTGTAGGAGAAAGATAACTTCTTGTCAGAAGTACTCAGTGAGCTAGCTAGGAAAGATGCCCTCCTAGACTTGCTATTTGTGAGTACAGAAGGATTCATAGGATATGTGATGGTAGGTGGCTGTCTTGGCCACAGTGATCATGAAATGGTTGAGTTTAAAATTTTCTGTGTAATGAGAAAAAAGGATAGCAAAGTTGCTACCCTGTACTTCAGGAGACCAAACCTTAAGCTATTCAGGGAGCTATTTAACAGAGTACTCTGGGAATCTGCTTTTGAGGGCTTAAGTGTCCATGAGTGCTGGTCAGCCTTTAAGAACCACCTTTAAGAAGCACAGAAGCAGGCAGTCCCATTGTGTCATAAGTCAATCAAGCTGAGCGAAGACCAGCGTGGCTGAACAGGGAACTCCTCATGGAGCTCAAGAAGAAAAAAGAAATTGTATGATCTCTGGAAGTGAGGTCAGGCTTCACAGAAAGATTAGAGAGCTATGGTTCATATATGCAGGGAGAAGACACAAAAGGATAAAGCTCAATTAGAGTTGAAACTGGCCAGTGTATTGTCAGATAACAAGAATGGCTTTTTTAAGTGTGTTAATAGCAAGAGGAGGTCTAAAGAAAACATTGGACTGACACTTGTTGAAGATGGTCATCTGAATAATAAGGACGAAGAAAAAGCAGAGGCATTAAATGCTTTTTTTTGCCTCAGTCTTTAATACTACAGATAGATCTTGGGCTGCCCGGTCCTGAGTCGGAGGACCACGAGTGTTGGAACAGTGACTTTCCTTTTGTGGACAGTCAATTGTAAGGAACCAGCTGTATCAGCTGAATGTTCAGAAGTCCATGGGGCCTGACAGGATTCATTCCAGAGTACTGAAGGAGCTAGTGGATGCTACGGCAGGACCTCTCTCGATCATCTACAAAAGGTCTTGGGAGTCTGGGGAGATCCCCGCTGACTGGAAGCTAGCCAATGTTATTCCGATTTACAAAAAGGGCATGAGGGAAGGCCCAGGGAACTACAGACCTGTTGGTCTAACCTCAGTTCCTGGAAAAATTATGGAGAAGATTATACTGGGTACTATGCAACGTTAGCAAGTTTGCTGACGATACCAAACTGGGAGATGCTGTTGACACTCTTGAGGAACAAGAGGGCTTGCAGAGGGGTCTAGATAGATTGGAGCATTGGGCAATGAATAATGGGATGACATTTAACAAGTCCAAATGCTGGATTCTGCAGCTAGGATGGAGTAACACCAGGCACAAGTATAAATTAGGAGATGAGTGGCTGGAAAGCAGCCCTTCAGAAAGGGATCTGGGAGTGCTGCTTGACAGCAGGCTCAATATGAGTCAGCAGTGGGCCCTGGTAGCCAAGAGGGCAAATCACATCCTGGGATGCATCAAACACAGTATAACCAGCCTGTCAAAAAAGATTATTATCCCACTGTATTCAGTGCTGGTGCAGCCTCACCTTGAGTACTGTGTGCATTTTTGGGCCCCACAATTTAAGAAGGATGTTAAAGTACTTGAACACGTCCAGGGGAGGTGAAAGGGCTGGAAGGCATGTCCTATGAGGAGTGGCTAAGGACTTTGGGTTTGTCTAGTTTGGAGAAAAAGAGGCTGAGGGGTGCTCTCATTGCTCTCTACAGCTTCCTGAGGAGGGGAAGTGGAGAGGGAGGTGCTGATCTCTCCTTCCTGGGATCCAGTGATAGGACACATGCGAATGGTTCAAAAGTACACCAGGGGAGGTTTAGACTGGACATTAGGAAGCATTTATTTACTGAGAGGGTGGTCAAACCTTGAACAGGCTTCCTAGATAGGTGGTCAATGCCTCCAGCCTGTCAGAGTTTGAGAGGCATTTGTCAATGCCCTTAATAACATGCTTTAACTTTTGGTCAGCCCTGAATTGTTCAGGTAGTTGGACCAGACGATGCTTGTAGGACCCTGCCAACTGAGGATATTCTGTTCTATTCTATTCATAAATACGTGTTGAGTCAGCTCTACCATTTGTGGAGAAAAACCTGTTTTTACGGTTGGTTATACGAGTCTGATTAATGAACAATGTCAGCCAGAACAAAGCATAGTTTAGCTGCAAAATTTGCAGTATAATTATCTTTTCTTCTAATTAATTTGCTGTAAAAATTTGTTTTATGACCAATATGGCACTACATAATTGACAAGTAGTACAACTTTTTTTATATTTTTTCCCCTTGAAGAAGATAAAGACCTCACTACTCATCAGAAGAAATGCCTTATAGTGCTAGCAATTATAGAAGTCTACACTGCAATGGGTCAGAAATGCCGTCAAAACAGCCCTTCAGATGTTTGGTATTTCTACTGCTTTTCTCAGCCTAATCCATAAAATGTATAATTAGGCACAAGCATAAACATTTTCCAGTCTTTTCTGATCAGCACAGAAGATTCAGAGTTTAGCCCTGATTCATGTAGGCATTGAGTGCATGGTTGCAATTCCCAGGTCAGGTTGCTTTCTGGAGAGGTGCTCTTGGTTGGCTTTGTGAAGAAAGTAAGCATATTTGGTGACAAATGTTCAGCTTGCCTCCTTAGCTTTTATTGCACAGTGTGTTTTGGGTTTGAGTCAACTGGTTTTCACACTGCCAGACCTTGAATGAGATGGCATTTTTCACAGTCAATGACATAATCCTTTAGGCATTTAGCATTATATATTTAAAAACACCTGTCAGATTCCAATACCCACTGACCATGTTCATTTAGATATTCCACGTGTGGAGAGTGTGATGTTTAATATCAAATTTACTTATTTGAAGACAGTTGATGTTACATAGGATTCCTGATTTCTGATTTTCTGATACAAAATATAGTGAAAAGGCAATACAGATGTAAGCTACACTCAAAGTGATACAATATGCTGAAAGCATGATACAGATATAAGTTACAGTTAGCAAAATCTAACAATTGCAATATACAGTTCAATCACAATACCAATGTGATCCCCATTACCGGTCTGCCTAATGTGTTCACTGTGATGACACTGGGCATCCCCAGTCACCAGGAAGGAATACTTGGGTTGAAGCCAGCTCAAGCCTGTTGCTCTCTTTGAAGTTATTTTGCTAGTTTTTCAGTTTTTATACTGTATGTTGGCCTGAGCCAACACAGTGAATACATATTCACTCCTCCCATGCTGGTCTGGCTAACTCGGGGAGACATTTATACCACCAGTTGATCTACTCAACTGTTGATAGGTATTCATCTAAAAAAAAGGCCACCCTCTGGTCCCCTTTGTTCTGAGATCAAGTGAGCTTCTTTGCATTATTCTCTGAGCTGCATGGACACAATCACCCATCTCCATTTTAGGGGTTTATTCTGTGAGTCACATTCCACCCCTAAACATGTAGTCAGTCACAATACCTGAGTAATTTAATGGCCTAAATCTTACAGATTCTCTCTGAAATTTGAAATTCTCTGAAATTACACAGCAGTGTAATTCATGTGTTGGCAGCTGAATGCATGGCTTTTTATTCAGAGCATCATGCAGCAACTCTCTAAACAAGGCTTTGCTACCACCATAGTTCTTGACCTAATAAAGTCCATCTTCACTGGGATACATGACCTTCTTCAAACTTGAGTACTCCTTGATGGTATTTACCTCAACTTTATAAAGTACTGAACCTACCCACGCATATGTCAATACACTTACATATAGTAATCTAACAGTTGGGTCTAACTTTGAAAACTGGCTGTCCTTTGAGATGGTGATTAGACCAGAGACTTTCATAGTTCCCTTTTTCTATGAAAAACAAGCATCCACTGCAACTGCAAGATATTTTCTGGTCCCAGGCAAGCTTCAAAAATGAAACACTCATTAAAGTTCAGTGATATCACTGCCACGTGACTGGATCAGTGTGCTTTCTCTAGAGCTTGGAGTTCAAGGATAGTCCAAGAAGATGCTACAAATACAAACAAGTGGGACAAGACACATCACATCCAAGGAGCCCACCATAGTTTCTGGGAAATTGTTCTCCAGTTTCCAGCTCACAGTGCTAAGGGCAAAGTTACCACTGGTAGTTCCCAAAGCCCATGTATGTGGGCACCCCTTGGTGGGAAGCATTCTTCCTATGTCTTTACTGCCAGTGAATGATGTTTTCAAATGCTCCAGGAAAGATCTCCAAAGAGGTCACTTTTAAAGAGATCTAAAACTTCCCAAACAATTGATTTCAAAGAGTAAACAATCCTCCCCTCCACCCCCAAATGGACTGTGAAGGAGGATCAGTTGTCCTAGTCACCAAATTTAACCAGTGTATGAAAGAGTTTTGAAAGCTACTTCAGGTTAAACCTTCAGTCCACTTGTTGTCTGAAAAGTGGATTTGTCGCCCAGTGTGCAATGAGTCAATAATCACACACTCAGGAGAGACATAATACATATTCATTCTAATCTACATAGGTTGCATAATAGCATTAAGTGACTCCTCTTGGCTCTGCTTCAGATGCTTCTGAGCATGTCTTCCTCTCTTCAGGGGTCCTTGGCAGTGTCTAGTGGTCTTCACGGATGAAGTACCCTAACCCTTTTTATTCATATATGGTCACATATCACCTAAGGACAAGTCAAGGCTGTTTTCTCTTGCCAACTCTCCTTTATTTTCTTCCAAAAGCAACACTTTTCCTTGATTAAATGGACAATGCTGATGGCCAAGATGTCCTGTCTTTAAGCTTAGGTTAAACATTAAAACATCAAATGCTACATAAGCAGTGCTTGATCAAAAAGGAGTTTAGATTCATGCTAATTAAACATAGGCAATATCTCTTCTTTCCAAGGGGGGTTGTTCCCTTACACACTCTTCAATACAGGATTTTGGATGACCCACCATGAAGCAAGATTAGCTCTAAAATTGACATCTTCATCTATAATAGACTGAATCCATATTTAAACAGTTTTGTTTCTCCACTTACTGTAGGCAGGAGATATAGGAAACCTAGCCAGAAGATGATAATCAAAGTTCTTCACAAGAAAAAGTAAAATATTTCTCTTGCTTCCAGGCTTTCCTTGGAGTCTAATTTCAAAGATGGCCACATTTGCAATCAAAGTGGAGTTTTGGAGGAAAAAAAATCTGTTTTGTCAATAAGCAGATTTTAAGGCAAAAAGGGATGTGTTTACTGATACTTTTCTATCATATCTTGCTTCCAGCAACCTGTGCTGGCTGGAAAATATCCAGCCCTCACCATTATTGCTGGAAATGAAGAGGACTACCTTTGGAACTGGTTTTACATTCTTTCATTAAAATAAATCTCTTTTTTGCTTTCCTCAGATTTGGTAATTATCTCTTCTGTTTCTTGATCAATTGATGAAGAAAAAAATTGACTTGCTCTCCATCAAAAAAGCCCAATTGCACTGTAGTAGAAGCACTAAAATCTCCTGTTATAATGCAACGTTGTTTTAAACATACACGTGTTTATTCCCTCTGAAGAGCTGTTAAAGCCTCTATCCTCAATCACTGCAGTAATTGCAAGGATTTAGTTACCGGAATAAAATTAACACAGGTTATGAAGAGCTACCATATGCCACGTATGTACATTGACCAATAAAACATACCCAACCATAATGAAATTTAACTTTGAGAACAGAAATATCGCAGACTGGAGTTTTGGATGCTGTCTTGTACTTCAGAACAGGCAGGAATAAAAGGATGACAATACATCCACACCACTGAAAATCAAGCTACCTCTCTAAGTGCCTATATAGAAACCAAGGTGCCAGATTATGCTGTAACCCCTGTGAGACGGTTTGTCAACTAGTGTAAATTGTTACAACTCCATTAACTTCAGTGCAGCTATGACAATTTCTGCCTCCTAAGGATCAACTCCAGAGTGTTTCAGGTGATCCATAAGTAATCTAAAACACTATATAAAGTAAATGTTTCCTCCCATATACCAGTGAGACATTGTGAGAAAGAGCCCAGTATACCGAGGGTATTGTGTAATCTAACATCCAGTGATTTCAGTAGGAATTAAGTATCTAAGTATCTAATTTGGGCCTAATATTCTTAATATAATTAGATGTCATTAGTCAAAGAGCACTAGCCTGGAGCAAAGTACAAACTCATGCACCTACTGTGGCTATACGGTATGCTGAAATTTATTATTTTAGTTGTACCTTAGACCTTGACTTTTCATCTTTGCCCCAATGTTTAAAAACTGATCTGGCTTTTGTTGTTGTTGTGGTTTGTTTTAACTGAAGCTGTTGCAAAGTGAAGAGGCAGAGAACACACGCACCAGAAGTCCCAGTGTAATCATGTCTTTGTTCATACTTGCAGTCTCTTGTCACACCACATTTGCACAGATTATGAACTGGGATATATAATAAAGCTGGTATTTTTCATTACTCCAGTATTGCAAATATTAGGGTTTGGGATAGTTTTAAGAACAAACCCAACAAAATAAGGAGTCAAAGAGATGGGTGATAACTAATCACTTATCTTCTGGGCTATGGAGGAATTATTCATGGCTTTCTATGCAATGATATTATTTCCATGGCCCACTGACCTCTGCAATTCATTAGGGATGCATCAATTCCATGTTAGCTATTTTCATGTGTCAGCAGAGATTCCTAAAGTGACACTACACAGCAAAGCTTACTCTAACTAGTTCTGTTCTCTCCTCATAGCTGAAAACCTGCTCATCAGAAGGGTTTTAAGAGTTGAGAGATTTAATGTGGGGGTGAAGGGTAAGAGTGTTCCAGCCATGGACAGGAAACAGTGACTGGTGCTGTAATACCCTGAGATCCTGCAAACACCAAAATTCTTGAGTCTGCACCCAGTGTTTAAATACACATATAAGTACAATCCTGAACTGCAGCATTAACAAGTATAGAAGCAGCTTCTGATACCCAAATAGCTCCACTTTCCTATTAAAGTCCTTTGAGGAGTGCTTTTATGACTTCTCAGATTATGCTTCTGTGCATACAAGGCTTTTCACAATGTTGTTGAAGAAGTTCCTCCTCTGACCTCATCATTCAGGCTAACAAAAGGCTGATGGGAGTGCTGTTAAAAAAGGCCCATTCTGGGAGGTCTCTGGTACAATTTCCTGACCTAACCATTTACCAGCACCTAGTGGAACATCTGAGAAAGCCAAACAACTGCCTTCATCATGTGTCCTCTTCTATCACCTCTTCTCTGCACAACAGAAAACATCTTATCAGTGTGATGGTGAAGACCAGTAAGACCACACCTACTCCACCTAGAACTTAGAGGAGGGGTGAGGCAGCCCAGGTGGGGTCTTGGCCAGCAGATTTCAAGGAGCTAGACGAAGTACTTTCATTCAAGTTTGTGGTAAGATATCTGGCTCTCCTGGTTGGTTTATCAAGCAAATTAGCCTAAAAATCTGCTTGTCTTTGTCTGTAGTTGAGGCACAGGGAGACACTGCCACATATTGGTGTAACATATCATGATCACACAGTGTACCACAGCTGGCTCTCCAGTACTTGTGACAGCTCAGCACAAGGTGGGAACTACTACTTCAACCAAAGGAAAATGTAGCGAAAACCAGCAATTACCTTGCCATGAGGCTAAAATGTGGTTCTTATTTTGTAAGAACTGAGTAGCAGCCTGACTTGAGACAAACCTTTGCAGAGAATGCTTTGGAGCATGTGGTAAGGCCAGTCTTGAATTCCTTGGGACTGTGAAAAACTCTTTACATCTGCTCTACTGAGTCTGTCCTTCAAGCTTTAGAAAAGAATTTCAGGATACAAAGTTCATCCTAGAAAAAAAGCTCAGGTCAAATAATGGGTGAGGAACTTTGAAAGCTCTCAGGTAGTTTTTTTGCAAGTTCAGGTAGAGATTTGTCTAATCATGACCTGAATTCTGGTTTGCAACTTCTCAGTCCAAGTGACCAACTGCAGCAAAAACATCTTGCTCCAAGTCTCCATACCATGCTAACACCAATGCCTTGGACGGACACTGTCAAACACAGACCCAATAATTCCAGCTGTCATGATTTCCTAATAATTGGTACAGGTAAAATGTGAGAATATTGTCCTTAAATCATTATCTATGTGCATATGATAGAAACATTCCTGAATGTTTACAGATGTTGAAACTTTCATGATGCAACTCGCAGAGTTATCTCAGTTCTCAGCCTTAGACAGTCTATGCTTTCCTACTTCAAGGGAACAGGATAATGTTCTTGAGAGAAGGCCAAAAGTTCATTGCATGTCATGTTTTTTTCTGATCTTCTAATGGGTGCATGGAAAATTGTATGCAGAATGATGCAGCTAGTTTGCACATTAACAAATTTTCACATGCCACTGATAAACTAAAGGAACAAAGGTTTTTTGCCCAATACATTCAGGCACTCAGTCTGTATACCTGTATCACTTGAGTTAGGGTCTAATTTTTTCATGTACACATCAAAACATGTATGCAAACACACATGCACACACAGACACAAAATGAGTATGGATCACCAGTGATAATGTCTGTCATGGTAAAAATACATACTTATTCTTCATTATGAGTTCTGAAATAATTAAGGGAAAATATAGACTGTATATTTGTCTGAGTTCTTCTAAATTATCCAATTGAAATGAATTTATTATCTCTGAAAATTGAAAAGAAAGACACCACTGCCCCATCCCTTCTCCAAAACCCAATATACGAAATTCTGCACTCTTGCAGACTTCCCTGTGGAGAACATCTTCTGTGTTACAAAAAAGATACTGAAACCTAAAATACACATAAGCCTAAAAGCTGACATCAGATCAAGAACTGAAAGCTCTCCCAGTCTTGTCTGTATTCCATTTAGTATTTGAGTTGCATCCAGTAATGATAACGAGGGCTAACAGATTTACAGATGAGAGCGTGTGATAGATACTATAGCTTCCAGTTTGTCATCTTGACTATGCATGGCAGTGAGAGCAGCTGCTATTGCACTATAATGCGTTGCTTGCTATGTTTTATTTAATTATAAACTATGCACAAATGTCTACATTCTTACAGATACGAAGATTCCTATTTATGAAACTTGTATGACAGACCATGGCAGTGGGCCAAGCCCAAGAAACAGCAGGTGTTATACCTGTTGCAACATTTTTTGATAGATATGAGATCTAAAAGAATGAAAGAGCAGTTTGCAGAAGAGTCTCTCTGTTGCCTGTTTTGTTGGGTAGCAGGAGCAACATGAGGCAGGAGGGCAGAGCATCTTGTGATAAGGTAAAAAGGTTTATAACAGGGGCAACATAATCAATAGCCTAAGCATGGGTTCATACAGCTGGTCACCCTGCATCTGCTCAAAGCATGTTGTGAATGATGGAGGCTTCTCTCACTACCATTATCTATTCACACATCTCTGTTATGGCTGGACAGCAGGTGTAAAAGTTATTTTATGGGAAGGGAAATAAAAAAATGGGAAAATACAAGCTCAAGTGTAGAGCTACAAAAGAAATCAGATCAAGTAAGTGTCACCTTGTGAAGTAAAGCTGTACATCACACAACTTGAATTCAAGAGAGCTGCCACTCACACTGTTAAATCACAGGTATAAAAGACGGCATGCTATAAACACTCCACACTGAAGCCATGCATATGCTAAGCATGGCTGACTGAGCAGAAGAAAGGAGTGACAAGTGTGGTACTCCACTGCTGTGTGACCCAGTGGAGCCGTTGGTTCACATTATGAAAAACTGCGTGAAAGCATAAAATCGATAACTTGAATACATCATACTAAATGCATACTGAGGTCAACGAACTTATTGAAAAATTGATTATGCTTGCTACATTCTCAATTAATTTCTGTGCACTTTAAACCTTGCTTTTATATATTTCTTTTTTGCTTAAGGAGTAGCATTCCATGCAACCAGATCACAACCTCTTAGGGAGACCTCTGATATCGACTTATTTTATAAATCTCTTTAGACTTCAAGTATTGCTTGTCATGCCTCATTCAAACTATTAAGTTTGTATATTCAATGTCATGTGTGCTATCAAATACTCAAATATGTAAATAAAGGGGGTCATTATTGCTAGAACTGTGCAGTGTTCCTCTGAGCTTAAACATGAATGTTTGTCAGTGGTCAGAGCCTATTTCTACATAGAAGCAGCCACAACATTGAAGAAATGCTAGTGAGATTGTTCTGTAACCAGCAAAAGTTTTGCATCTCTCCACTGCGGGGGATGGAAGCAAAAGGGCATGTATGGAAAGAAAGAAGAATTAATTTTTAAATGAATATGCAATTATAACTCCACAATATTCAACAGTTTCATTTGAAACTCAGATAGGTTTCCAACCAAGTCCGAGTCACATAATTAGAAATTTTATATCCAGTAAAACTTTTTTTTTAATAGATTCACACTATCTAGAAAAATTCCTTCCAAATCCTCCCACTGAAAAAGATCACCACTGCAAGCCTAACGTCTTTCTGATCCAATAAGATTTATGACACATTTTTTTTTTAAGAACAATTTTACTGCACTGGAACAGATTATGAAGAGGAGAGATGTTTATTAAAACTGATGAAACCTTCAGTTCAGGACTGGTTTCCCTTTTGAGAAGATGTTCCAATAATTCATGGGACTCAATACAGAAGGAGTTTGGTCAAGTCCCCAGGATCTAGCCCAGTCCTTTCTATGACATCCTCTCCTGCCAGAGTAAAATACCATTCTGCCTTTACACAACATGTGCTGCAAGTACAGCACTCCAAATGCTTTTAAACACTAAACCAAGCTTACATACACCGTTTAAAGCATATTAGAGCCACATTCCAGCTGTGCAATGCTGATCCATGGAAAGGGCAAAGAAGAACAGCAGACCAAAACAAATCAGTTTCCAGGCTTTTAATTTTGTCTCTGTGATGAATTGAGATGGTCTCCCATGGAGAAGCAGCTACTGATAAAAGCTGTTCTAGTCTTGTGGGGTCAACAAGGCCAGCAGAAATGACACCATTGTTCCTTTCCTGGAGGGCAAGCTTCCTTCAAGGCTCCAGTTGGGACAGGTTGGAGGAAAAGTTCTCTGAGAGGGCAGTGTTTAAACTCTTCAAAATGTCTGTGCTAATATAAAAGTTGGAAGAGTGCCGGACTTATCGGCAAAGATACAGTGCAAGGCCGTCACGTTACAGGAATGTCAGTAGAAGATTATCTTTTTTCTCCCCTCTTCCTAGAGAGCCAACACAGATGCATGAGAGAGAACAGTTTTGACTGAACTCCTAACATGAGTGAAGACCCCTGAAAACGTGTAACTGTACAGACAAAGGGCACAGGGTTACTATGCTGAGTAACCAAGTGGCCTTCTCACACTTTACTAAGAGCTGGCAAGTCTGTTGGGGCAGGAACTTCATCTTTCTTTGTACCTGCATAAAATTTACTACCTGTTGGCTGCTATTGCAATATGGAGGAGTCATCTGCTTCCTGGATGATTTTAGAAAAGATCTCAAGAAACTCCTGCCTGACTACTGCTTTTAGGTATATAGCCCAAAGCGCCTCAACAGGACCCAGCTTCAAGATTAAAAACTCTCAACATTTTCTAAAAATTAGGTAGTTAAGGTAGCTAAAAACAAACTCCCAGGATGAAAAAAAAAGTAAGATGCTGGCTTTTGTGAATTCTAGATCCTGTAACCAGTAAATGCACTATCCAGGGAGTAGCCTTGGTGGGCTTTATTTGGAGCCAGCTGATTTTGGAAGATTTCCGTGTGTGTAGTTGTAAGTACACCTTTATTTTTTTCCAGAAAGAGAATGATTAACAAGTGTCAGCCTTTAGGAAAATCCATGTTCATGTTGACTGCTGCTACATCCAAGGCCTGAGTTGGATATATCAAGTCTGTCTTCCCCATTGCTGAGACAGGGATCAACCCTCACCTCAGACTGTGATTCAAACTGTTTGACAGAAGAGTGACTCCTTCCTGCAGAAATCTGTTGAGAAACTAGACTGAAACACTAAAGGGATGTGACGAAAGTCCTTGAGGTGCAACATTAGTTCATTAAATCCCAGCAGTGTTGGATGCTGCAGCCATCCCTCTGTCAGTTGGTACTTTGTAGAAATCTTTCCTAGCTGAAAATTTGTCACAGTTTGTATGACCACAGAGGAGAAAGAGGTATGAAGAGGTTCCAAGGAGATCTTACTCACAGGACTACCATGCTCGTATGAATTACCAAAAATTCAAGACAAGGTGCAAGTATATCATCAATGGAGATTGGTTTGGCTTTTTTTACTAGTTGTGTCATTTTGAATCATTGAAAGGATTTAGATAATAATTGCAAATATGAATCACAAACCAAACTCGATTTCCTATAAAAAGAAACAGTTCTAGGCAGTGTAATATTGTACAGGTAAGATAATCACCTAAGAACCAGTAAAACAATAATCCGTAAACCTCTGCAGCTAGAGGAGCATCAAGATTGAATACCATGTTATGTGCTTTAGCAAACGATGACTCAGAGTCTGGCACAGAGCATGTGATTAAAACAAAACTCAGAGTGTTACAGAGAATTTGTGGGTGCCATTTAAAAAGTGCTGTATGTGTAACAGGGAAAGTCATCCTAAGTTACTTCACTGACATAGACCTAGGAAATTTGTAGAACTCAGAGTCCTGCATCTCTAAGTCATGGCAAGTAATCCTTCCAAAACCCATCTGTCCTGACACAGTTTTGGAGGGGGGAGGTTCAATATGATCACAAGAGTGAGATTAAGACACAAACAAGGTCAAATGCCATATGCCTGAAACAACTTTTATTACCAAAAAGCAGTCAGAAATAATAGCGATAGGATAGGCTAGAATAACAGGGCAGAAATCAAGCTAGCAGTCGGAATAGAATTGCAAGAATAGTCACCACCACAGATCCGTAGCATCCCGGGGGCCCAACCCTCTTGGTACTTTGGCGGTGGGTGATTGCACCAGGGTCTGTCTTAGCAGTCCTTTTATCTCTGTTCAAGACCTGCAGTTTCTGACAACAGTGGTTGCTTCCAGGGCGACAGCATGTCTCCACATTGTGATTTCGGTGGCCTTGCAGCTGCTTAGCGAAAAGTTACAACTTTTCACCTAGACAAGCAATCCACAGATGCGTTTCTCACACGAGCAATCTTTTGAGACAAAAGCTCCACAGTCCAGTCTCTTACACCATTTTCCACCTCTCACCATCATTTATTCTTCCATTAACTCCGCATATACAGGAAATGAAGTAAGAGGCCAAGAGGATGCCCAAACCTGTGCCCTAAAACTATTATTGATATTAATTATGAACATACCATGTATAAATATGATGTGGTGCTTTTCTCTTAAAGTATGCAAAGCCCCACTTTTTATATGAGTAATGACAACTCTACTGACATCACTTGAAGCTAGCAAAGGAAAAAAAAAGAAACAGATCTTTAGTGTAGAGGAAGGCTGTGGGGAGACCTTATAGCAGCCTTCCAGTAATTAATGGGGGCCTACAGGAAAGATGGGGAGGTGTCGGAGTCGGGGCGGCGGTCCGAAATACTGATGACAATCTCAATATGAGTACCAGCATCAGCCTCGTTTATTAAACTACATGGCGGGTTATATAGCGTTCTAAATATACACGTGCTTAAACAATGCATAGGATTGGTTATTAGTTCCCGTTCACGCGCCCCTAGTCCATACCCGATTCGTCTGCCTTGGTTAGTCACGATGCGGAAGGGGCCGCCTAGATCCGACTTCAGAATGGTAAACACCACCGCTCTGCTCCTCCTCTTCCGCTTGCTCAATTGCTCAACTTCCGCCTTGAATCTCTCAAGGCTACTTCACTGACAGCAGGCACTTAACCCCTCACAGCATAGCTTGGGTTGCTCATATAGATGTCGTGGCCTCTGTCAGCTAGCCATCCTTCCACAATTCCCTTCTCTTCTTCTTGAGCAAGCCAAGCGTGGGTTAAAAGGCGGTTTACAAGCGATTTTATGCATCTAAGAGCGCAACTTAATACAAATAATAATAATATTCCTACAAATGATAACATAAAAAGAGTTTTTACAATATCCATTAGCCATCCCGTTATGCCCAGCTCTTTCAACCATGCATCAAGCCCTGATTCGTTTATGGTGATTTTATGGAAGTTGTCTTGTAACTGTTTTAATTTTTCGTGTATGGAACTGGAGTGATCAGAGAGGTTAGAACAACACATTCCCTCGTTCTGTCATCAACCTTCCAGCGCTGGTCTTACTGCGCGACTAGGCACCCAAATTGGTCCCTCACCTGTGGAGACACACATATATCCTCTCCCATTAAATATAACTGAGACAGGTCCCTTCCAGTCCCCTGTACGAGGGTCTCGATAATTTACTCTCAGCCTTGGCAGAGCTGTTTGATCACTCAACATAATTTGGTGGTTGTGAATAACTATTGCAGGTTCTCCTCTGTCTCCCCTTTTGAATCAACTCAGCCACTGCTTCTGGTCGTGTTAGTACGCTTTTTCGTGGCTGTATTTTCGAAAAAACCCATTCTAATATGACAAACTCTGGTGCCTTATTTGTTGCCTTTTTATTTTTCTGTTCCCTGCTTTCCTCTTTGCTGTGTTTGTCAGTGGCATTGCTAGATAAGGAAGGGGAATCTTTCCCCACTTCTTTTTGCCATTGACAAATCACAGCGAAAGGGGAATCAGTGGCATTGCAAATCAGTAATGATACTGGCATTTCTAATATACGTCGGCTAGTCCAAGCCCTTGTTAGCTTGTCGCATATCTTAGAGATGGTTTGGAGCTGCTCCGGTCCTATATCGACGCGGTTTGCGGGGTGGGTACCCCGTAAACTACGTACCAACGGTTGAAGGTCCGTATTTGTAATTCCAACGCAATTTCTAATCCATTGAATCTCTCCAAGAAGGGTCTGCAAGTCTTTCAGATTCGCTAGCTCAGTAGTTAGTTGTATCTTTTGGGGCCGAATTTTTGCTTGATCAATAATCCACCCAAGACATTTCCAAGGTGCGGCCCTTTGAATTTTTTCAGGGGCAATTTGTAAACCTTTAATGCCCAGTGCCTTAGACAATTCTTCGATATGGGCCTCGGACCATGGGGCTTGCTGTGCACAGAGGATATCATCCATGTAATGATAAATTATCGTTTTTGGCCACGCCAATCTTATTGGCTGTAGCGCCCAGGCAACAAACAGCTGGCACAAAGTAGGAGAGTTTTTCATGCCTTGCGGCAAGACAACCCATTCATATCTCTTTGCTGGCTCCGCCTTATTGATAGTGGGCACTGAAAATGCAAATCGGCAGCAATCTTGCTCATGTAAAGGGATGGTGAAAAAACAATCTTTTAAATCTACTATAAGGATATGCCACCCCTGTGGTATCATATTTGGTGATGGGATACCTGGTTGCAGAACTCCCATGGGTTGCATAGTTTCATTAATTTTCCTTAAGTCATGCAACAATCTCCATTTCCCACTTTTCTTAGGAATAACAAAAATAGGGGTGTTCCAGGGGCTAACAGAAGGTCGAATATGCCCCGCTTCTAACTGTTCCGCCACCAGCTGGTGCGCAATTTGCAACCGCTCCTCAGTCATGGGCCACTGGTCAACCCAGACCGGATCATTTGATATCCAGGTCAATGGAGGGTTGGGCGGTTGCTCTCCAGGGCCCTGTCTCGAAAAGGTGTTGTAGTCATTACCACTCCTAACTGTCCCAGAATGTCGTGACCTATGAGAGCTTGTAGCCCACCAGGCAACGCCATCACGTGAGGCCTGAGGGCTACTTGCTGGCCCTCCGGAAATTGGAAAATTACCGGCTGCTTGCTAATATGGGGAATAGAGCTGCCTCCAACTCCGGCAACTGTGGTTTTGATAGCTTCACAAGCCCATTCACGGGGCCACCTGGTATTATTGATTATGGTCACATCGGCACCTGAATCTAGCATAGCTGTTAATGAGATAGAATGCCCGTCCTGGGTAACTATTACCCGTTCTAAAGGTCTCTGATCCATGCTTAGTGTAAAACAGACAGCGGGACCAGTAGACCCAAAACCTTGATTGCCTCTTAAACAGGGTGCGCTGGGTGAGTCCCCTAGAATGTTATCAAAAGCCAGCAGTTGGGCAATCCTGCTACCTTTTGGAATATATAATGGGGGGCTAATGGTATATGCCATTATACATATTTGCCCGGTAAAATCGGCATCGATTACCCCCGGAATTACAATTAATCCCTTAATCCCTGATGAGGATCGGCCCATGAGTAATCCCCCAATTCTTTTTGATCCCTTTACTAATGGCCCAAAGGCCGTGCTCGGAATTTTTTGAACCTGTGAACAGAATAAGGTCACTTCTATTGCGGTTTCCAGGTCAAATCCCAGGCTCCCGGCTGTTGCGCGAGTAGCGTGTTCGAAAAACCCTGTTGTTGACCGCTGGGGTGGGCAGGGGGGGGCCATTTTTGTCTGCGCGCGGCCCTTCCTCGCGCTCGCTTTGGAGTTTCCCAAACAGGCCTTTGAGGAGTGAGTATCACTTTGACATCGTTCACACCATACAGGAGCTCGGCAATTACGCCGGCTATGCCCTGGTTCACCGCAGCAGTAGCAGTTTCCTTTGAATGGCTGAGCTAATGCAGGGGGTTTAACTTGTTGTGCTGCAGCAGCCAAGGGCTGTATTACCTCTTTTACTGCGCCCTGTACTGCGGCTGCGATAGCCTCATTTTGACGCTGTGCTCCCGCCCTTTCCACCCGAGAAAGCATTTCATCCACCCCTGCACCCTTTGGCAAACTTGCTAAAATATTCTTGGTAGGCTCATTCGCATTGTCAAATGCTAAGATCCTAAACATCTGCTGCTTATTTTCTTCACCCAGATCTGGGTGGTTCATTACTGCATCCCAAAGCCTATCAATAAAATGATTGTATTTCTCTGTTGCCCCTTGTGTGACGGTACTGAAAGAAGGGGTAGAGGCTCCGGGCAGACTTAAAAAGGCCTCTAAGGCAATTTTTGCAGAGAGCTGCAACATATTGGAGGGAAAAGTCGCTTGTACATTAACATCCGCAAATCGCCCTCCCCCAAAGAGCATTTCTGCCGTCACCCCATATAACGGGTCTCCTTGTTGTTGGTGTTGAGCAGCCACAGCAGCTGCTCTTTGGGACCAAGAGGAGCCCCATAACAAAAATTGAGTGGGAGTTAACAATAGCCTCATTAATGTTTGACAATCATAGGGACACATTAGATCTGCAGAAAAAATCCAAATTACAATCTGACGCGAGGCCTCAGATTTCACTCCATATTGAGAAATAGTATTTTTAGCTTGTTGTAGAATTTTCCAATCGTGAGGCTCCCATTTTCCCTGACCGTTCTCTTGGATGACGGGAAGGACCACTGGGCCTACGCCAGATGCTACTTCCCACTGTCCGTCCAATATAGCATCTCGGACGATACCACTCCATCGGCCCGGTCGAATCGCCGCCGGCGGTCCCGAAAGACAAGGGGGCGGACAGTCGTCTGCCCCTACTTGTTTTCTCGCCGAAGTCTCCTGTCGCATCGTCACAGTTAAGTCCTTTAACTGCCGCACTACTTGCTTAAGGAGCTCCCTCGTCTCATCTGAGGCCCTTCCTCCTGCCTCTTCAGACGGGGGTGCAGATGGCTCTGAGGAGGTGTCGGATGGCGGTAGGGGAGGGTAGAGAGGTGGCGCAGAGGGCGGTGGCCACTCCTCCGCTTGCACTTGGAGCTGTTGCACTTCCTCATTTCCCTCACTTGTCCGACTCGCTTCTGTCTTAGCAACTTCCGCCTTTTCTGAGCACGAAACTGGAGCGGAAGCATAGGGGGGGCAGCCTCCGGCAGCCTCTCTCGCATCTGAGTTACGTTCAACACTGTCCCGCAGTTCAGCAACAGTTTTACAGGTAGGCCCTCCCATACCTTTCACCGCAGGGAGCGCAAAAAATCGAGCAATAGATCCCTGTTTAGGCTCAGCACTCTTAGTTTTTTCCGGCATCGGCGTGAGCATCTGCGCAGCTGCGCACGCAACCTCTCTCTCCGCTTTCATAACTTTTAGCGTCTCTAAAACGTCTTTCCATAGTTCACGCACCGATTTTACTTCCTTTTCAACCTTCTCGTCGCCTTCAATAGTCTTTTGCCACATCGTATCACCCAACTCTCGCCATTCAAGCACGGAAAACAACGTGTGAGTGTCCTTAAAATGTCCCAACCGCTGTCCCAACTTTATCAGCTTGGTCAGCTGTTTTACCGTTGTCTCGATCCCTCTCTTAGAGAGTATGCCTGCGAGCAACATAGCGGCTGCTTCCCCTTCCATGATAGCAGCCCGTCCCCCTGGGAGGCGCTGGCCAGACGCTCCGTATCTGCCCTATACTATTATCGGCAGTACACTCCCAGTCGCCTTTCTCCCGACTCCCCCTCTCTTGCTGCCCTTACCGCAGTCTCGAGGTTCGGAAATTAACCATCCTCTGCTACCAGATGTCGGAGTCGGGGCGGCGGTCCGAAGTACCGATGACAATCTCAATATGAGTACCAGCATCAGCCTTGTTTATTATACTACATGGCGGGTTATATAGCGTTCTAAATATACACGTGCTTAAACAATGCATAGGATTGGTTATTAGTTCCCGTTCACGCGCCCCTAGTCCATACCCGATTCGTCTGCCTTGGTTAGTCACGATGCGGAAGGGGCCGCCTAGATCCGACTTCAGAATGGTAAACACCACCGCTCTGCTCCTCCTCTTCCGCTTGCTCAATTGCTCAACTTCCGCCTTGAATCTCTCAAGGCTACTTCACTGACAGCAGGCACTTAACCCCTCACAGCATAGCTTGGGTTGCTCATATAGATGTCGTGGCCTCTGTCAGCTAGCCATCCTTCCACAGGGAGGGACTTTTTATCAGGGAGTATAGCAATAGGATGAGGGGTAATGGTTTTAAACTGAAAGAGGGTAGATTTAGATTGGATATAGGGAGAAATTCTTTACTGTGGGCATGGTGAGGTGCTGGAACAGGTTGCCCAGAGAAGTTGTGGATGCCTCCTCCCTGGAAGTACTCAAGGCCAGGTTGGATGAAGGTTTGAGCAACATGATCTAGTGGATGGTGTCCTTGCCCATGTCAGCAGGGTTGAAACTAGATGATCTTTAAGGTCCCTTCCAACCCAAACCATTCTATGATTCTATGATTCTTTGATTTTATGATATGAGTTAAGCTGTGAAACACAGCTTGTCGAAGGTGCTTCAGAAGCTACAAATGTATGTGGCTTCAAGAAACAATCAGACAAATCCAGGGAAGGAAAACCCATAAAAGCCACTAAATGGAAAGACACCATCTCCTCCAGGATGCACCTCAGACATTGACAAGGAGGCAGGAGAGCATTTTGGGGACATATAACATTGCACACCTTTGTCCTCGCCTTCCCTCAGCGTCTGCTACTGGCCACCAGTTAGCAGCTTCCAATCTGATGGTCTATTATTTTGCCTCTAAGACCTGTTACTTCAGTGAAGATATATGAACAAATGATTTATTCCCTGTTTCTCCCTTAAGTTTCTTCCTTAAGGGAAATAAAGGAAAAATATTAAAGAATAGGGACCGTGATTTAAAATGGCGATTTTATTAAATATATTGTACTTTTTATATATAATAACATTATAAATGTAGTAATAAATAAAAATAGGCTATATATATTTTTATATACTATTATTACATATAAATAAAAATAAGCACAATAATAAATAAACATTTAATAAATATATATAAAAAGAGTCTATATATTTATTAACTAACAAATATAAATGCAAAGTCCTTTTAAAAAGTGATGGTAGCAGTGGAAGAACTGAAAATTAACAAACACACACAATGAAGGAGATAAAAGTATGTAGAAGATTTTTCAAAAGTAATGCTGGGACCCGCAGCCCCCCCTGCTTAGCTACAGGCCCTCTTTCCGTGGCCTCGATGGCCCCGGGGTGGGGTGCTGGGTTGCCCTTGCCTCTTCCTGCCTTAGGGAGAGGCCCCGCCCTCTGCTGATGGCCAGTGAGGGGGGCACCGGCTCCCCTTGCCCCACCCCATTAGCTACAGACCCCTTCCCCTGGTGAGAGCCTGGGGGATGCTGCTGGGGCCCCCTGACCCTTAGCGACAGGCCCTGCCCTCTGGCAACAACACACAGGGGTGGCTCCATGCTCCCCTGCCCCCCATTAGTGACAGGCCCTGGCCCCTGGTGACACCAAATCCATTTTTCCCCCCCCCCCGCTTTCTTCCATGCTGTGAACTTCAGAGAGGTGGGAAAACTCCCTGCTGCTCTTTGGCCGCCATTATACTCTGTGAGGGTTCCTCTGTCCCTTTCTCAGGGCATTGTGGGAAGGGCAGTAGGTGGGGCCTGGGTTAGATGAGCCACAGCCTCTTCTTGGGAGCTCCTTCTGCTCTTGGGCTTCTCTGCTGTTGGTGCTCTTTTGTTTCTTCAGGTGATGGGAGCTTTTGAGCTGTCTCAGTACTTTGGGTAGGTCTGTGCTGATATTTAGAGAAGTAGAGGTATAATTCCCTGAGAGGTTTTGTAGGGAATTGGGGTTGACATTAATCCCATGCTGGTGCTGGATGTGTTTTGCCCTGGTGATGACTTGAGGCTGGAGGCAGCTGCAGTAGAGGTGAATGGAGGCTGCAGGACAGCCCAGGGACACAGAGTACCACCACACCAGGCTGCGCTAAGGCAGTACTGAGTCCTTTCTTGCTGGAGAGCCTACTCAGAGACTACTCTGTTCTATGGTCAGAACAATGTCATGCTTTCTTGCAGTCTGGTAACCTGTATTTATACCATGATAGTGCCTTAGGTGTCCCTGGAATTATTTGGGGCTGCAGTGCTGTGTGCTGCTGGGGAGAGAAATCATCTGGAAGTCCTTTTGAGAAGGAAGGACACCAAACCTTGCAGCTCTGGGGTAGCTGGGATCTGGAAGCAGGTGCAAGCCTGCTGTTAAAGAGGGGGGCTACCTGCAGATGCACCATACATGTTCCACAGAATAGATGTTGGTGAGGGGATCATGGATCTCTGACACCCAGAGTTTGCAGTGCTAGGGTGAGATCTGTCCACAGATCATTTATAGCAGACTCAAGCTTTTATTTATGCAATGTCAGGGACCTAACAAAAAGTGTATTTCAAAATCACTAGTATCATCATATGGTAACGCTTTCTTCAAATTCCCTAAAGGCAGATGCAGTCCTAGTCAATGGGAGGGCCATAGAGAAATATGGCCAAAACACATGTATTAGTCTCAAAAGCACATGGCCAAGGCACTAGGGATAAGAGACTGAGTGAGAGGCCTTGTAGCTACATGGTAAATCTGTGTCATTCTTTCCAAGATTTCTTAATAAAATGATCCAACTACCACTACCAGTTCCTCCCACAGACCTTTCAAAAAAAATAAAGCTGGGTACCCTTCTCTCCCATGCATTCACAAGGATTACACTCAATTTAATTCCTCCAGATAAAATGTAAATGGAACTGATGATGGCCTTATGCTGGGCAATTATGCAGGAATGACTTGACAGCACTTATTTAAAACGAGGTATAAAAGCAAAAATGAAAGGAAGGGACTCTTCAGAAAGAAAGAGCCTGTCCTCCAGGTAGCAGAAGCAAGGTCATATCCAGGCTTACCATTACAGAAATGTCCATTCCTGCAAAGATGCTGCTTTTTTTCTGCAGTTACTGCGTGAAGTCACTTTGTCATTATGCAAAGGAGAATAGAGGTGTGCTGTTGCTGCTGTCAACACCACCAATGTTTCTTGTAGCATTCCCTATTGTTAGTATGTCTGCTGCAGTCAAGTGCAAAGACACACAACTGTAGGCAATGCTTCCCAGAATCTTCCTTCTAAAGCAAACATGGGTCACTTCCAGGAGTGAATATAACAGTCCCTAATTCTTCAATCGAATCCCACAGGAAATCTGTGTCAGACCAAGGATCTGAGTCTACAGTCCTGAAACTGGTCTTCTTTACATGTAAGATCTTACTTCTTTGCACATCCTTCTTTGTCCCACAGAAGCTGGAAAAAAGGATAGAAAATACATCACTGGAATTTAGACAGTTTTTGAAATCAATGTCTAAGTTATTATAAAAAACCCTCAGAAGTAGAACTCCCAAACTCATCCGTCCAACCTCAGTGTTGAACCAATGGCAATGGTGTTAGAAACTTATCACACTGTTTTATTAGTAAATTGAAAGGCATTTGGATAGCAATCACCATAATCAGTGTTTTCACAAGCTCTAGAAATTGTAGTAAACTTTTTGAGAGCAATTGGCTTTACATCCTAATTCAGAATAGATGTGTTTTTCTTATCCACCCAAAAGTTAGAATACTCTGTCACTGAATTTTTAACAGGGAGTTTGACTACGGATAACCAGACCTTTCAAAATAGACATTCAGTCAGAGGCAAACACACCTTGCATTCCTTCCATATATCCCTGAAGTTGGTAATGCTTCTGGAAAAATTTCATTTAGTTTTGTCTCTGGAAAAGGGCAGTTGTCGTTTTACGGCCAGAAAGTCTGCTATCTCACTCCAAAGAACAAAATTTTTATCTGTCGACATTTTTATTTAAGCCTGGAATTATAAAGCACCAGTAGCTTATTCAAACTAGTTCATTACTTCTGATATATTACATTTTTATTCCACAATCCCTGATTGACAAGGCATAAATAATGTTCCCTTTTCATTTAACTTTTCATTGTTTAATTTCAGGGAAGGCTTGCATACATTTTTCTCTTTAGGTTTTTTTTGTGTGTTGCTGTTCAGGGCTTTTTTTTTGGCGGGGCGGGGGGAAGTGTTTGTGAAACAATTCCATGTTTCAGAATTTTCCCCAGAAAAATGAAAAATGCCATTCCTGGCCTGAAACCAGCAGGTGGAACCATATCAGCTTCCTATGCAGCAGAATTAGTTCTCCTTCTCAGTGCTGAAGGTGTCTCCATCATGCACGTATTTTTCAGCTGGACAAAAAACACCTGGCTTTTCCTGCAGAACCTTCAACCATATCTCACCGTTATCGCTGTGACTGTATTTAGCTGTGGCAGAAAGGTATTTCTGCAGGAAACAGGCTAGGTATTTCACAGCAACAAATCTGTCAAATGCCTCTGCAAGAGCTCAGCTAAAAACTCGGTGCCAGGACTGAATACCCAGCCTGCTGATATGCATATGGCATCAAATCATGCAGGCAGCCTAGTAGAACTTAAAAGCCATGGAGAGATGAGGTTTTATGCACACTGCTGCTCTATACCAGCCCACACACAGAGGTGAGATCCCTGGGATACATGCACAAGTATTTTCTGAGGAGCAGGGCAAAAATTCCTACTTACGCTTCATTTATTATGGCCTTCCCATTTTGCCTGCTCAGATCCCACCTCTTCCCAGGCCTTGCTAATGCTGGTCACCTCTGAGCAGACTGAATCAGCTGCCCAACTTTGACAAGCCACCTGCATGCACAGGTGCTCCCCTCTGTGCCCTAAGCAGGAGCAAATGCATACAGATCTGTTAGTCTGAAAGGCAGCATGGGTGATATTCAGATGCAGACAAGCAGGGGGACCTGTCTGTGCTCTCTCTTGACACATTGAGGCCAGGAACAGAG
Source organism: Morus bassanus (assembly GCA_031468815.1). NCBI lineage: Eukaryota > Metazoa > Chordata > Aves > Suliformes > Sulidae > Morus > Morus bassanus. Next base: position 21,619,695 of record CM062570.1, read on the forward strand.
ATTTCTGACCTTGATGAAAGAAAGTAAGGGTGGATTCTCAGTGCCAGCAAAGCAGTAGGGATCAAGAGCCCTACCCCAGAGCTGCACCTAGTAAAATCCAGGGCCCCTTGAGCTTTGCACATGGAAGCAAGGAAAAGCTGAGGGACAGGGGAACCTGAGCACTGAGATGGTGACATCTCTGCCAGCGGTGACATCTCTCCCATACTCCCATAGCAGTTTCTATTTATGGGACCAAAATGAGGTCATGATTACTTCAGCTCTTCTTCCAAACGGAGAGAAGATCTGATGGATAGTACCTGGGGTTTTGGTCATCATTTCACCAGTTCAGCCCTTGAACAATTTCCAGACAGGAACAGGAAATGCAGAAGGACATGGGTAATGGGTAATTGGTTACCACTCCCAAGAGGACCTGGAGAGAGGCCACAAGCTCATTTGGTAGAGGCCTGTAATAAGTTCTCAGATCATGATTGCTTCTGCTTTGTCCTCAAGTCTATCAGTGGGTCCCACCAGCCCAGCCTTGACTTCCCAGTCTAACTCCACTCATGTCCCTGGAGTTCACAGAAATCTGCCTGAAGTCCAGTTGGTAGAGCAGAAGCATCTCACAGTACAGTGAGATAGATAGGTGAGTATCTGCTGCAGGGTGACACTGTGTTCAAGAATTAAAGAGAAAATAGACCTTTCAAGGGAACCTGAGTTAAAACCTTTGGTACTACTCAGAGTCTGGAAAGGGACAGAAAACTGGTTTAAGGCATAAGCTCTGCTCCCTTAGAGCAGCAAAGGTATAAGCCCTTCGAGAGCACAGGCAGGGTTTCTTTAAACAACCTCTGAAGTGGATAAAATTAGTGGTCAGGCAGTTGGACTAGATGATCATTGTAAGTCTTTTCAAACTATTTTAATTCTATTCTATTCTATTCTATTCTATTCTATTCTATTCTATTCTATTCTATTTTAAAATGCTGTTCTTTGCTTAGCCTGGGTCAAATTCAAGGCCCATATAAAGCATTGTCCCAGCTGCCAATTCTTATGATATGCTGCATGATCACAGAGGTCTGCTCTTGTGGACATAGTGGTAAAATCAAGACCTTTCTCCTGAAGCTGATCACAAAATTCCTGTTTATCGTGCTGAAATATATTAAGCCCTACAAGGATTTTGCAACACTAGATAAAAATCCACACAGATTACACACCAAAGCTGTGAGCCATCCAGCCCCCACAACGTCAAGCTTGTGTGCTGGATCCCAGTACCTAGAAAATGTGCTTATGTTTCTATTCCTCAGACACATGATAATTTAATACTTTGGACAATATGTCAGTACTAAATCAAATACTTTACCCTGACTGTGCCACAGGGCATGTTGCTGATTGACAGGCAGCAAGACAGATACACCTTCCATTCATACCAGTGACCTACTACTTTTTATTTGCACATGATTAAGGAATAAAAAGCAGCTGATTTTTCTAGTTAATGTCAAAATGCAGCAGGCCATACTTTGCTATTAGGCACTTGTGATTTCAAACTCCAATCTTAAAGGAAGGTAAGATGTGGATAATAAAAAAGGTAGACTGAAAGTAGCAAGCCAAATCTTTGGCTCTGGACCATCTGAGTAATCAGGAAAGATAAGGAAAATTAATAACTGTTCTATCTATTGTACCAGGCTACTTCTTGGAAAAACATGGTAGAATCTCAGGCCCCCAGCAATAGCTGCATTTTCAGCAGTGTTTGGAGTGATAATCTGTGCTGCATGTAAATCATGGGTAGATTTTGAGACAGGATGCCTGTGTAAATATTAGTTGCTACTATTTTTATAGCTTGAACAAACAATCACCAGTTCATTAAATTAACTCCAATTGTGCAACCAATTTTTGGGGAATAATCCCAGCTGCTAAAAGTCTGACTTCACAGCCAGAAATTGCCTACCACAGTATCTGACTGTATCTGCATGCATATAAGTCAGGGCAGCACTGAGAAGGCAGAAGTCACCCGAGGTTTCACCTGAATGCCAAATACACACAATCAGACTGCTCACAGCCTAACAGGCACTATGAATTACTGGTGACATGCCCCTGCTTTGTTAGCAGTCGATGGTTGTTGCAGTGCTGGAGACTTATACAATGCTTCCTTCTCCAGGTTCCAGCTTCCCTGGGAGACCTGCGCTGTTCAGTTCAGCTGCTTTCACTTGGTTAAATGAACCAGAAAGGAAGCTGGAATGCACAAGAGGGATGTGTGGCACTGCTAAACCCTGCCTATACTGCCTGAGTATTGTCTATATCAGTGTTCCAGCAGTTTCAGTATTAGCTGAATCAGTGGGGATGATTTCAGTAATTTCCTTGGGCTCTGTGTGATCTGTAAAACAAAAAATAGGGACTGAAGCAGCAAGGGGATTGTAGATTCCCTTCATCTGTCATGTGCAGGCCTGAAAAATGACTTCAAATGAGAATCAATAATTTTTTTTTTGCACAGTAGCAAATAAGGGACAGATTACTGTTCTTTTTAAGAGCAGCCACTGATTTCAGCAGAGGCATGATGCACAGGCCTAGCTAATACCTCTGTTGCCTATGTTCTGAGTAGACTTAAGTAGTCTCTGTACCTCACCTGAGCTGAAAGCATCCCATTAAATTCCTGGGAAGATCCTCCAGCATGTAAACAACAAAGAAAATGCTGATGCTTTGCTGGTTGGATATGCTAATTCATCCTTCCACATGAATGACACCACACTTGGAGGCAAACCTCCTGAAGAGGACCAGAAAGATGGAGTGTTTAGATGTAAGATAATGATTTGAGTATTCTGCAATTTTCAAGGTTTTTTTTCTTCCCCTGCTATCATGCCTATGAATAATAAAAAAAACTTTCAAATATCCTCCCGTTGCTCTGCTATATAAGCCAAATTGCAGATATTCTCATCACCCAACAACAGATTTAGAATTGGTGGAAAATTAAGGGGCAAGAGTGAGGAAGCAGTTTACTCTCTTGGACTTCTGGTCCATCCATGTCATGTGCATGTTCCTCTTCTCTGCTGTCAGCTGAGCCTTAGGTACAAGCCAAGCACAGTCCTTCTCTGTTTCAAAGAGGTGCTGCCTCACTTACGAAGTCACACCTGTGGATTTCCAGCATGCCTAGAAGTAACATGACGTTCATCAGTAAGGTCTCACACAATTTGTATTCCCTGGACCTATGTCCAGGCTTGAACATGCACATCCAGTCACAAACATGCTGCAGTAGGGTGCCTGTGAAGAGTCAACCAATGATGGGGGGGAAGCCTACCCCTGCTGCCCAGGAATGGGTGTGTGTGAGGGAGCTGCAGTTTACTTTGCATGCTGCCCTTCCTTGTTAAAACTGCTCAGTGGTCTCTCTTGCTGATCTTCACTGTAAACAGAAAAGCAGAGACTCAACACTTCGGTCAGGACTGCACCACACTTAATTAGAAGAAGATTAACTTTAACCTAACTAGCCTTTTCAGAGAGCTAGGCTGTACAAGCCCAGTATGACATTAATGGCAGTCTCTGCTGAAGCCCATGCTTTCATGATTTCATCATGACTACTGTGTGGACAGTTGGAAGTTAAGTTGGTGCTGTCATGCTTGAAGGGCCTTAAAATCCCAGCCTGAGTGCAGGCGTTCCCCATAGTGGGAACATTTTAAATAACTGATAGCTTTCAGTATGCAGGTTTGGGTTGTTCTTTAGACTATCTTATGATCTGTTTTACTTTAGTACACTACTGACAAAGCCATGTCAGTTCCTACTCTATTCTGCTCTAAGATTTAGTTCCTAGTGAAAGCATAAAGCTTGTGCCAGTGTTAATATTTTTCTTTTACCCAATCCCACTGATGAGCATTTGCACTAGTCCTACCTACCACTACATACTTACACACAGTTATATGACCTCATGTAAGACACAGAGCTGTTAAACCCAATTCTGTATCATGGCTGATGCCATTTGCTAATGGCATCGTAACAGTTCTGGTTCATTATAAATATCAGCCTTTCAAATTCACTTCTTCCCCAGCTCTGCTCAAACCATGACATTTTCATGAAGTAAATGCAAAGCTTTCTCTTCTAGTTCTCCTTAATGATAACAAAAATGAAGAGCATTCCCCTTAGAATTAATTCCAGTGACAGCACTGGACATGACACTGAAACTAAGTGACCAAACTCTCATCATTATCTCCAGTATGGGTAACTAGGTGGGGTGGTGGGATGGAATAGCTGTTCTTTGGTATACTAAGGTACAATCCAACAGAAGCTATTGCTGGATGAAAAGTCTGTATTACATATAATATAGAAAGCCTCAGACAAAAATAATACATTAATGATAGCAGAACTGTTTATTTACCCAGTAAACACCAACCCACCCTGCTACCCAGCCTTTTTCACTCAACAATAATACAGACTTCATAAGGTAGAAAGACCAAAGCACAACACTTCCTAAGGGACTTATTTTGCCTGTATTTTTTATCCCTGTAATACAGCAATTTGGAACTACATCTGTTCATATTTACCATTTATGTTTGTCAAACTCAACAGATAACCATTTTTAGTAATCTTAAAATATAACACCATAAGGAACCTGAATAGACAAAAAAAGTTAGGCTAGAAAAATAGATTAACCAAAAAAAAAAAGCAAATGCTCTAAGCTATAAATTTCATCACAGAATCCAATACTGACATCTAACAGATGTAGGAGATGAATCTTAAAGCACAGACATTTTATAAGGAAGAAGTTCTTTCAGCATAATAGATTGTCAGGGATTTATAAACCTCTAGTCGTAAGTTACACACTAAACAAAAGGAGCAAAAGAGAAAAGGATATTAATTACCAGCTGGAAGAAATGGGGTTACTGTAACTCACCCTTGAAAGTATATGTGAGAAACTGTAATAAGGAACTGCTTTTCTAACTATCTGCATTTTAGACAAATCTAAAAAAAAAGTGTGGATGCATATTTTTCCATGCATAAAATATTTATATGTAAATGTGGTTGTTGAAAACACAGTAATAATCTCTGTCTTTGCTTCCCTTTATTATTGGGTGCTTTGATTTTGGAGCACTTCCTCTGAAAAATTTCAAATGTTTTTCATTGTACTGACTCAGGAGAGCTGGAATTTTAAAACAAAGGTTAAGTGTGTGATGGCAGCGTTGCAAGATTATTGATGGATTTTGCGCCTGTTTGCATCTATGTGAAGTTCTGCTGTAATAGCCAGTAAATGTAATAACATTCAGCTCCTCATGCATCTCAGAGACTATCAGAGAGACCGATATTATTCTCCTTATTTTTGAATGGGGATACTGAGGCACAGGAAGAGGAAAAGATTTCTCTAAGGTTTCCTGTCTGCTTGTACAGATGGGGGCACAGGAGGCTGGCAGGTTTCCTGAATCTCCAATTATACTGGACCTTGGTTGTCTCCCAAAAGCAGTCTATTTGTGGAGCTGTGTCTCTTCTCCAGTAAAAGCAAAAGCAGATGCTAGCTGGGATTGGCCTTGATGAGAATCAGAGAAAATTGTCATGCTTTGCACACATGTAGAACCTATTTGAAACTGATGGCTTTTGTGCTGACGGAGCAGCTGTGTTCACTCCCCTGATTTGATAATGAGATCTGTGAGTTTGTAGTATGCCTTTTCAAAACCAAGGAGATCTGGGCTGATATTCATGTTTTGCTTGGGACAGAGTTCCCCTTCTCTTTCCTACACCCACCTCCTGCTCCTTTGCTCTTTCAGTCCCTGCAGAATTGCAGGATGTCCAGATCTAATCATGGATAATAAAGACCCTCCTCTCGAAGGAACAAAACTGCAAAGGCAATAAGGAATAGTTTAACCTGATACAAAGATGAGATGGACAGAAGGAAATAAAACAACTGTACATGAAGTTGTGGTATGTAAACAAGTTCCCATCCTTCATTCCTTTCTTATCCTCTTCCCTGACCCAAATTTGTGTGCATGTAGGGCAAAAGGTGTAAAGAAAGGAAAATTGTCCTGGTGTTTGGAGCTTACTGGCTGCTGGATGAGACTATCCTATTAAATAATTAGTGCATACCTTTCATCTGGTTTTCAAATTTATTTTTCCCCAGGTTCTGGGGACTACTGCACAGCCACACACACAAAAGATTGTGCAGTCCTGATTTCTTGTTTTCAGATCACAAAATATTTTGTTCCCGTCAGCCTTTACTTTCATCCCTGTGTTCAGAAATAGCGATATTGAGGTTGCCTCTGCCTTTTTTCATATGAGTACATAAATGTAGACAGAGAAAGGGAAACTGGTAAAATGTGAAATAGGTCTAGCGGGTCTTATCTTGCAAATTGGTTAGAAAAAATATTACTACTTAGAATAATTTTGCACAATACTAAGCACAAGTGGAGCCATCCTAACTGGAATGTCCCACCACTGTTAATAAAATTTATAAAGAGATGCTCTAAAAATAGAGGACTATATAATAACCCCAGTTGGACTACATGTTAATTTTCCCATTTGGGGAAGTTTGGCTGCAGTACAGCCCAAGGATTCATCCAGTGCTACAGGCCACTGGCTTTTCCTGTATCTTTTCAGAAATTACTTATGTTCAGAAGCATACAGAGCAGCTTGCTGAGAGCTTTTATAAAAATGTGGAGTTTTCTGGTGCAAAGTTTCCATAAAGCTGTCCAGGAAGTGGCCAATATGGCCCTGTATGAAGGTTGAGGAGAAGTGAAGAACAAACGAAATACAATTTATGGTTAGTGCAGAGAGATATTTAATGAATGACCATGTCTCTTAGAAAGGCTTGTACTGGCTGCCATAAAGACAGATGGGAAAAGTCCTCTAAAAAATTCATGAAGGAACTTGACTATAAGGTGACATTTCCTCCTAGCTCCTGATTACTTATAGGGGACTTAAAATCTTAAATGTGTGTAAGTCTACTTGTTACTCTTGTATCCTCTCTGGTGTCATTGTGAATGTATTAAACACTTGAAAAATATCTAATCCTAATGTTATTGATTCATTTCTTGTTCCTCCAGTTACCTTTCTAACATTTAAATCATCAAATTAGCTCTAAATAGGTGGTCTTGCAATTTAACACCATTTTTCTGGTTGTATAAAAAGGTTAATTGTCTGGTCCCTTTCTCCAAGACAGTATTTTATAAACTTTTCATACATCTCTTCTAATTAATATCCAACTGAAATGTCTTAATTTCCATTTGCTTTCCCAGTATTTTTTCACCTGTATGATTTCCAGGTACCAAGTCAATGTGGCTCATCAGTTCCAAAAGGAAGTAACATTTGTCATTCACTTTTTAAACACTTCAAAAACTACATTTTACAGCAGATGATCAGGAGACAACACAGCATTCCATGTGGGGATGGCATCACCAACATATTCACATTTTCTTACATATGACAACCACCTCAGATGTTACACACAAAGTCAGGAAAAGGGAAGGGCAGTGGCAGATGAAGAGGGAAATTTGAGTCGGGGAAGTAAATGGTAGGAGAAGGTTCAGGAGAAAACATTTCATTACATTGCCTTCACGTGTGTATAACCTGCATAGTTATTGAACCAGAGGATGCTTTTGTTTCTGGTTTGTCTCCATAACATACAAAATTGCCACTCAATTATAGCAGCATTTTTACTTCCATTCTGCTGTGATGGTTTAGGAAGCTGTGTATTGTCGCTCTCCAATCTGATTTGTGTACGCACCTCCATGCAGTTTTGATTTAAATCAATTTTAGCTGTGGGCAGTCATTGACTTACATATCTACAGACAGATGAAAATTCCCTTGTAAACTTGACAGTCACTCTGCAAGATTTTAATATGAACATTTCCCATTTAGATTGAGCTGATTCTGCTGACAGGATGTGGCATGAGCAACATGGCCTTCCAGCTCTGAGGGGTAAAATCTCAGTTTTGCTGAAATTGGTGTCAAATGAAAGTATGAGCTCATCCATTGAGCTCAGCTCTTTCCCTCCTCCCCTCAGCCAGACTTTCATATAGATTCTACTTCCATTACTTCTCAGTAAATACTAACCTCTCTACTTCCATAAAGAAAGGTGGGGCTTTCAGGATATGGAAAACTGGATCTTCCCCCCATATTCCAACAGAACATTGACTTTGACCTGCTTAGTGCTGTTACTTCCCCATGAGCTCTGTGGCCATGTCAAATACTAACCTGATCTCCTTCTATGACAAGGTGACCCGCCTAGGAGATGAGCGAAAGGCTGTGGATGGACTTTAGTAAAGACTTTGACACTGTCTCCCATAGCATCCTCCCAGAGAAGGTGGCAGCTCATGGTTTAGACAGGTGGACTCTTCACTGGGTAAAAAACTAGCTGGATGGCTGAACCCAGGGAGTTGTGGTGAACGGAGCTAAATGCAGTTGATGGTCAGTCACAAGTGGTGTTCCCCAGGGCTCAGTTTTGGGGTCACACTTGTTTAATATCTTTATCAATGATCTGGATGAGTGGACTGAGTACACCCTCAGTAAGCTTGCACATGACACCCAATTGGGCAGGAGTGTTCATGGAATTCATAGAATTATTAAGGTTGGAAAAGACCTCTAGGATCATTAAGTCCAACTGTCAACCCAACACTAACATGTCCCCTAAACTATGCCTTTAAGTGCCACGTCTACATGTTTTTTGAACACCTCCAGGGATCCTGACTGGAGAACCAATGTGTGACTGCAAAATTTAGCACATTGTCATGATTTGAGGCCATATATTGGATTCTCTACATTTTTTAAAGTCCTGTAACTCAGTACATCCTACCAGCCTGACTCCTCAGCTAGATGGGCTCAAGGACATAATCATGTCCATAATCCCTTTTTAGGTTTTATCCCTTGTAATGATCTTCAGAGACTCTAGACTAACAGCACTTTATTCTGTCTTGAGGTGCACAGGAAGGATGCTTGCAGTGAGAAGAACTTAAATTTAAAATTACTTTCCATTGAACTCTGATAGAGCTGAAAACTGTTGGTTTGGGAGACAGTCCAAAAGCCATCCTTTTGCAGGAACATTTGTAAAGATATTAGTATTTGAAGGAGATAAACCTATTTTCTCATATGCAGCTCAGCTTGGTTAGCATGACAGTATGTTATAAAACCAGAGGAAGCAAAATCCAGGAGACAAACAAAGTTATGTTAATGCTCTTAAAAATTAACATGCACAATCTTACAATTTCTTCCTTTTTATTCATGGGATAAATCACTACACAGACAACAGCTAGCCTATTTGATGGGGGCAGACAGGAAGCTAGTTACTGTTTGAACAGTCCTATGTTACACTGTTATTAAAAGGAAAGTGCACAAGAAAGAAATCAATCTCATCAACTAATTGAATGGATTTATTCAAGGAGTGGGAAGAGCCTTGATCTCAGAAAGGTTTAAGGATGTGAAGATTCCATTCTTAACCCTGCTGAGCACTCAACCTCAGAAAGCTGGTCTGAATACTCCTCTAATGATTCTTAAACAGTACACTGAAATTTTAATGACCTTGTCAGCAAAGCACTTTCAATCTCAGTTGTCATTGACATAACTACTGAACTAGAGGGTGCTTGCAAAGGAGTCAGGCCAAAATATGCTGTTTACCAAGGAAATGCTAGTACTCCCCATTTCCCGCTGTTTATCCATGATGAACTGACAGCATAGCTGCTCTAAAGCTCCAATGGAATCATGGAAATAGATCAGTAAAGCTGCACAATGACTGATGCTACCAGAGTTTGAGAAGACTCTTCTCAGCAGTGATCAAATGCTCTGACCTTGGTGATCTAGCATGGAAAGGAAAGATTCCTGTTCCAGGATATGAAAAGCAGCATCACCTTTCTAAAATTTACTGTCTCATATTGTTTTTGCACTGCTTTAAATATAGCAAGGGGAAAATTCAGATAATCTTACACAAGCAGCCCTGCTGTCTTGAGCAGAGCATGAAATGCCCTGTGTTTCACCAGTGAAATCTATATTTCCAGCCTTGGAAAACATTTCTATTGATTCATTTGACTCATGCACTCTGTGTGTTTCAGTGGGTGGTTGGTTAGTTAGTATTTGGAAAGCCAGAGATGCACAACATAGTGGAATGGACATTTTGTCCATTTCATGAAAAATACCGACTCCTGGAGAGTCTCTGGCCATGATACCATGGTCCTTGGGGAGGGATGGCATTTTGCACACAGACTCACTCATGTTACCAAATGTTCCACTGTCATCGTGATCAAATATATACTGTCTTTTTAACAATCTGTAGTCTCAGTAAGTTGAAAATTATTTACAAACTTTAATTAATACCCACAGAATGGGCAGGAAAAGACCATTCATGCCAATTTATAGGCACACAACAAGATTAATAGCTACTGCCCAAGAATAAAGAAGGGCTGTGTCAGATCCACCCATATAATAAAAATCTCTTGTGCCTCTGCTTAATTGAGTTACAATTTCCTTCTATAAATATGATGTAGACCATTAGCATGTACTTGTCTGTTCTATAAGACAGAAATCCCAGCTCAGTTTTAGACAGAAGAAAATTAATTTGTAGAAATACCAGATCAAAGAAGCAGCTTCCTGAATCTGGAAAACTGAACTGTGGTATTATATGAAACCCTTTGGGAGCACTAAATAAACACACAGGCTTACATAAAAGGACACATTGTCAGGTATAGTGATGGGAAGGCAAATGCCAGCCTTTCTTTCACCACTAGAATTTCATTGCCTGTTGAAATTTCTTCAGTCTTGAATTTGAGATCCAGGTAAAAATATCCACACACACTACATTGCTGCAGCTGTCTTTTTAAAGTTCATTCGGATGTGAGCAGATGACTTGTGGTCAAAAGGTTAAAAATTGGACATCTCAGGGAGAACTTTTACCAGTCTTTGAATTTGCAAGGAAAAGGCAAGAGAACAACTAACATCTGCAGAATTCTTTAAAAGGTCCTTTCAATTTGCACTAGAAAATATTAATCTGTGAAAAAGGGAGTCCAAGAACCTGATAAAGTTAACAACTGATCAGGATGAAATCCCAGAGGACATTTCCTGACAGTTCATATGCCTGAATTTTTCATATATCCTTCCTTCCCCTGTTACTAGAGGTCTGATTACGTCTTATTTTCAAGTTCACAATCACCATATCTCAACTTGAACAGGTACTTCTCTTTCCCCTTTATCAGCCTCTTACCAATATGTCAGAGGGAAAAAGTCAAAGTTGAATCTGTGTACTTGGTACCTGAATACATAAGCTTTAAATCTTATCTGTGAAACTAATACGTTTCAAAAGAAAACATGAGTAAATTGTAATGAAGAACTCTCTTTACAGGCAAATAAACAAAGCTGTGTAAGAGTCCTAAATTGCATGGAAAATTCAGATAAGTATACCCATCTCTAGGACAGAATCCAATACTTAAGCCCAGCCTCTGGCATGCATTTCTAAATCATCTACAAAACTGAGATAAAGATTTGTATTTTTAGGGTGAAATCAGGTTCCAGTAAAGTCAGAAATAAAGCTCTCACTGATTTCAGCAAGGCAAGGATTTAATTTTTCATACGTATTTTGCAGGAGTCCTGCAAAGATTAATTGGTTCCCATTCATGCTAAGTGGTGCTGCAATGATTGTAGCCTCTGTACTGATCTTTAGCTCTTGGTTGGCCATGTTTCAACCCTGTGAGGCTGACATCAGAAGAACATCACTGAACTATCAACTTCGTTGTACACACTGAGTGCAGCTGACATGGCGCTGCTTTAGCTGCTCTCCTTGTGGACATGCACATGTGCACTTGCTTCCTCCATTCTCAATGACAGGGTTATAAGCATTCTGCTGAGACTGAGGGACCAGCACAGCTGTCAGACTATACTCTGCTGCCACAGCCTCATGTGCTGGCCAGAAGCTTCAAAGTTCAACAGATTACACAAAAGCTTGCCGCTGTATCAGTTATGTTTTAATCTACACAATCATTTCCTAGGAGAGTTTTCTGCTCAGCAGAAACCATCTCTTCAATGCAGTAAGTTACTGCCAGCATTTGAAACAAGCAAGAGCTATGATGATCTGGAGATAATGCAAGTAGACAGCCTAATGGCACAGTTAGATGACTCATATCTGAAAATCCCTGAAAAAAATGACATTTCTGTGGAGCTGTGATTATGCTTGTTTGTTCTTTGCAGAGAAGGAACTTTCAAAAGTCAACTCATCCTCTCCCAGGCAGACTGAACTATACCTGCATCATTCCTGAATGATGCTTGCTACTGGATGTCTTTAGGGAGAGAATACATGGTCTGCCTGGGTTGTCTACTTCAGTGCTTGCCTTTTTTCACATTCTTACGCTTTGCTTTCTGGCATAAGCCTAACTGCACTGGATCAGAGCAGAGGTGCGTCCAGCCTGGTATTTTGTCTCTGATTCCAACAGTGGCCAGCAGTGACAGCCAAAGACACAGTAGTTTTTCAAAGGATATGATGTATTTTGACAAAGTGAGAATGTCCATGTACTCCAATTATCTAGTTTAATTCAGATTGTGCTAACTTTTGGTAGACTCAGGGCAAATGACAGGAAAAAATAACCCAGTGTTTTTCCAAAATGTTCTAGGCAGTTCAAAGAGAGAAGTGCCAGAGAATTCCTGAAAACCTGCAGGTTTATCTATAGCCTTTGTTTGATTCAGAAGGTGCTCAAACACTACAGTGACAGTGAGATGGGATAATCTTAGAAAATTCTTATCAGTGAAACCAATTTCATTTGCTCTGGCTGGAATGGCTTCCCCCATTTTCCCCAAGTTTTCCCCAGGAGTACTGTTTCTCCCCAGTCTCTGGGGCTATATGACCTGGTCTCTTCATCAGCCCTTGCGGTTTTCATCGGTAGTGGAAGAATTTAGGTTTGTTTTTATGTACTTTCACAGTTCCTGACACCTGCAAAACAGTCTTTCTAAAAATAAGTTGGGGTCACACTCTGTACATTGTTTATATATTAGATATTACACCTTCACATGGTTTGTGACCCAGTTGATAACAAATCACACAGATTTCCATTGGCTATCCTAACTCAGTTTGCCACAGAAAAAGACTGAAATGCTCATGGTCCCACTGGTATAAAGGCAAAACAGGGAGCTTTCTCTAGATGGTGAACAAGGCAACAATCTTAGAAGTGTCATGCCCCAACTGCAGGGTGACTGCTTTCTGACCAACAGGACCTATATGGTCCCTTCTTAGGCAAGACAGACTGTGGAGCCTTACTAATGCAATCACCAAGTGACAGAGACACGGTTAATTGCTTAAAGGTCTGCTAAAATCACAGGCACAAAAAGTTGTCACAGCCATTCATATCCCGGGACTGGTAGACAGAAAAGTCTACAGCAGAACTGAGATGCTTCTCAGCTAGTAAAAAAATCTACAAAAAATTAAAGGACTTTCAAATTTACCTTGAGAAAAACAGGCACCATGAATTTCACATCAAGGAGAAAAGAGCACATATCCTTCACACCTCATGTAGGCCTACAAAAAAAGGAAAAAAGAAAAGGTTTACTTAGTTCACTTTCTTTCACATCAACAAAAAAAGAAATTTTCTGCAATGTCACACTGAACAAGCTGGTAATACCATCTGCTGTGAATAGCATGAGATCAGCCAGCGCTCTGCTCAGCTAGCACTCTGCTCAGCCAGCACTATGATCAGCCAGCGCTCTGCTCAGCTAGCACTCTGCTCAGCTAGCGCTCTGCTCAGCCAGCACACTGCTCAGCCAGCACTCTGCTCAGCTAGAGCTCTGTTCAGCTAGCACTCTGCTCAGCTAGCATTCTGCTCAGCTAGCACTCTGCTCAGCTAGCACTCTGCTCAGCAAGCATTCTGCTCAGCTAGCACTCTGATCAGCCAGCGCTCTGCTCAGCTAGCACTCTGCTCAGCTAGCACTCTGCTCAGCCAGCAGACTACTCAGCCAGCACACTGCTCAGCCAGCACTCTGCTCAGCTAGCGCTCTGCTCAGAAAACACTCTGCTCAGCTAGCGCTCTGCTCAGCTAGTGTTCTGCTCAGCTAGCGCTCTGATCAGCCAGCGCTCTTCTCAGCTAGCACTCTGCTCAGCTAGCACTCTGCTCAGCCACCACTCTGCTCAGCTAGCACTCTGCTCAGCCAGCACACTGCTCAGCTAGCGCTCTGCTCAGCTAGCGCTCTGCTCAGCCAGCACTCTGCTCAGCCAGCACTCTGCCCAGCTAGCGCTCTGCTCAACCAGCACACTGCTCAGCTAGCGCTCTGCTCAGCTAGCACTCTGATCAGCTAGCACTCTGCTCAGCTAGCACTCTGCTCATCTAGCACTCTGCTCAGCCAGCAGATTGCTCAGCTAGCGCTCTGCTCAGCCAGCACTCTGCTCAGCCAGCACTCTGCTCAGCTAGCACTCTGCTCAGCCAGCAGACTGCTCAGCTAGCACTCTGCTCAGCTAGCGCTCTGCTCAGCCAGCACTCTGCTCAGCTAGCACTCTGCTCAGCCAGCAGACTGCTCAGCTAGCACTCTGCCTAGACAGCACACTGCTCAGCTAGCGCTCTGCACAACTAGCACTCTGCTCAGCTAGCACTCTGCTCAGCCAGCGCTCTGCTCAGCAAGTATTCTGCTCAGCTAGCGCTCTACTCAGCTAGCACTCTGCTCACTAGCACTCTGCTCAGCCAGCACTCTGCTCAGCTAGCACTCTGCTCAGCCAGCACTCTGCTCAGCCAGCACACTGCTCAGCTAGCACTCTGTTCAGCCAGCAGACTGCTCAGCTAGCGCTCTGCTCATCTAGCACTCTGCTCAGCCAGCACTCTGCTGAGCCAGCACTCTGCTCAGCTAGCACTCTGCTCAGCAAGCATTCTGCTCAGTTAGCACTCTGCTCAGCTAGCACTCTGCTCAGCTAGTGCTCTGCTCAGCTAGCACTCTGCTCAGCAAGAATTCTGCTCAGCTAGCACTCTGTTCAGCTAGCGCTCTGCTCAGCTAGCACTCTGCTCAGCTAGCACTCTGCTCAGCCAGCACTCTGCTCAGCTAGCACTCTGCTCAGCCAGCACACTGCTCAGCTAGTGCTCTGCTCAGCCAGCAGACTGCTCAGCTAGCACTCTGCTCAGCTAGCGCTCTGCTCAGCTAGCGCTCTGCTCAGCCAGCACTCTGCTCAGCCAGCACACAGCTCAGCCACCACTCTGCTCAGCTAGCGCTCTGCTCAGCCAGCACTCTGCTCAGCCACCACTCTGCTCAGCTAGCACTCTGCTCAGCCAGCACTCTGCTCAGGCAACACTCTGCTCAGCTAGCACTCTGCTCAGCAAGCATTCTGCTCAGCTAGCACTCTGCTCAGCCAGCACTCTGCTCAGCTAGCACTCTGCTCAGCTAGCGCTCTGATCAGCCAGCGCTCTTCTCAGCTAGCGCTCTGCTCAGCTAGCGCTCTGCTCAGCCAGCACTCTGCTCAGCAAGCACTCTGCTCAGCCAGCACTCTGCTCAGCCAGCACACTGCTCAGCAAGCACTCACTCAGCCAGCACTCTGCTCAGCTAGCAGTCCGCTCAGCCAGCACTCTGCTCAGCTAGCAGTCTGCTCAGGCAACACTCTGCTCAGCTAGCGCTCTGCTCAGCTAGCACTCTGATCAGCCAGCGCTCTGCTCAGCTAGCAGTCTGCTCAGCCAGCAGACTGCTCAGCTAGCACTCTGCTCAGCTAGCACTCTGCTCAGCCAGCACACTCCTCAGCTAGCACTCTGCCTAGACAGCACACTGCTCAGCTAGCGCTCTGCTCAGCTAGCACTCTGCTCAGACAGCACTCTGCTCAGCCAGCAGTCTGCTCAGCTAGCACTCTGCTCAGCAAGCATTCTGCTCAGTTAGCACTCTGCTCAGCTAGCACTCTGCTCAGCTAGCGCTCTACTCAGCTAGCACTCTGCTCAGCAAGCATTCTGCTCAGCTAGCGCTCTGCTCAGCTAGCACTCTTCTCAGCAACCATTCTGCTCAGCTAGCACACTGCTCAGCTAGCACTCTCCTCAGGCAACACTCTGCTCAGCTAGCACTCCGCTCAGCAAGCATTCTGCTCAGCTAGCACTCTGATCAGCCAGCGCTCTTCTCAGCTAGCACTCTGCTCAGCTAGCACTCTGCTCAGCAAGCACTCTGCTCAGCTAGCGCTTAGCTCAGATAGCGCTCTTCTCAGCTAGCGCTCTGCTCAGCCAGCACACAGCTCAGCTAGCACTCTGCTCAGCTAGCGCTCTGCTCAGCCAGCAAAATGCTCAGCTAGCACTCTGCTCAGCTAGCACTCTGATCAGCCAGCAGAATGCTCAGCTAGCACTCTGCTCAGCTAGCGCTCTGCTCAGCCAGCGCTCTGCTCAGCTAGCACTCTGCTCAGCCAGCAGACTGGTCAGCTAGCACTCTGCTCAGCTAGCGCTCTCCTCAGCCAGCACTCTGCTCAGCCAGCACTCTGCCCAGCTAGCGCTGTGCTCAGCCAGCGCTCTGCTCAGCTAGCGCTCTGCTCAACTAGCACTCTGCTCAGCTAGCACTCTGCTCAGCCAGCGCTCTGCTCAGCAAGTATTCTGCTCAGCTAGCGCTCTACTCAGCTAGCACTGTGCTCACTAGCACTCTGCTCAGCCAGCACTCTGCTCAGCTAGCACTCTGCTCAGCCAGCACTCTGCTCAGCCAGCACACTGCTCAGCTAGCACTCTGCTCATCTAGCACTCTGCTCAGCCAGCACTCTGCTCAGCCAGCACTCTGCTCGGCCAGCACTCTGCTCAGCAATCACTCTGCTCAGTTAGCACTCTGCTCAGCTAGCACTCTGCTCAGCTAGTGCTCTGCTCAGCTAGCACTCTGCTCAGCAAGCATTCTGCTCAGCTAGCACTCTGATCAGCCAACACTCTGCTCAGCTAGCGCTCTGCTCAGCTAGCACTCTGCTCAGCCAGCACTCTGCTCAGCTAGCACTCTGCTCAGCCAGCACACTGCTCAGCCAGCACACTGCTCAGCTAGTGCAATGCTCAGCCAGCACAGTGCTCATCTAGCACTCTGCTCAGCTAGCGCTCTGCTCAGCCAGCACACTGCTCAGCCAGCGCTCTGCTCCGCTGGCACTCTGCTCAGCCAGCACACAGCTCAGCTAGCACTCTGCTCAGGAAACATTCTGCTCAGCTAGCGCTCTGCTCAGCTAGCACTCTGCTCAGCCAGCACACTGCTCAGCCACCACTCTGCTCAGCAAGCGCTCTGCTCAGCCAGCACTCTGCTCAGCCACCACTCTGCTCAGCTAGCACTCTGCTCAGCCAGCACTCTGCTCAGGCAACACTCTGCTCAGCTAGCACTCTGCTCAGCAAGCATTCTGCTCAGCTAGCACTCTGATCAGCCAGCGCTCTTCTCAGCTAGCACTCTGCTCACCTAGCACTCTGCTCAGCCAGCACTCTGCTCAGCTAGCGCTTAGCTCAGATAGCGCTCTTCTCAGCTAGCGCTCTGCTCAGCCAGCACACTGCTCAGCTAGCACTCTGCTCAGCTAGCGCTCTGCTCAGCTAGCGCTCTGCTCAGCCAGCACTCTGCTCAGCTAGCACTCTGCTCAGCTAGCACTCTGCTCAGCCAGCAGACTGCTCAGCTAGCACTCTGCTCAGCTAGCGCTCTGCTCAGACAGCAATCTGCTCAGCTAGTACTCTGCTCAGCCAGCAGACTGCTCAGCTAGCACTCTGCTCAGCTAGCGCTCTCCTCAGCCAGCACTCTGCTCAGCCAGCACTCTGCCCAGCTAGCACTGTGCTCAGCCAGCACACTGCTCAGCTAGCGCTCTGCTCAACTGGCACTCTGCTCAGCTAGCACTCTGCTCAGCCAGCGCTCTGCTCAGCAAGTACTCTGCTCAGCTAGCGCTCTACTCAGCTAGCACTCTGCTCACTAGCACTCTGCTCAGCCAGCAGTCTGCTCAGCTAGCACTCTGCTCAGCCAGCACTCTGCTCAGCCAGCACTCTGCTCAGCTAGCGCTCTGTTCAGCCAGCACACTGCTCAGCTAGCGCTCTGCTCAGCTAGCACTCTGCTCAGCCAGCACTCTGCTCAGCCAGCACTCTGCTCAGCCAGCACTCTGCTCAGCAAGCACTCTGCTCAGCTAGCACTCTGCTCAGCCAGCACTCTGCTCAGCAAGTACTCTGCTCAGCAAGTACTCTGCTCAGCAAGTATTCTGCTCAGCCAGTACACTGCACAGCTAGCGCTCTGCTCAGCCAGCAGACTGCTCAGCTAGCACTCTGCTCAACTAGCACTCTGATCAGCCAGCGCTCTTCTCAGCTAGCGCTCTGCTGAGCTAGCACTCTGCTCAGTAAGCATTCTGCTGAGCTAGCACTCTGCTCAGGCAACACTCTGCTCAGCAAGTACTCTGCTCAGCTAGCGCTCTGCTCAGCTAGCACTCTGCTCAGCTAGCACTGTGCTCAGGTAGCGCTCTGATCAGCTAGCGCTCTGCTCAGCCAGCACACTGCTCAGCCAGCACACTGCTCAGCTAGCACTCTGCTCAGCCAGCACTCTGCTCAGCAAGCACTCTGCTCAGCTAGCGCTCTGCTCAGCTAGCGCTCTGCTCAGCTAGCACTCTGCTCAGCTAGCGCTCTGATCAGCCAGCGCTCTTCTCAGCTAGCGCTCTGCTGAGCTAGCACTCTGCTCAGCCAGCACTCTGCTCAGCTAGCACTCTGCTCAGCCAGCACTCTGCTCAGCCAGCACACTGCTCAGCAAGCACTCTGCTCAGCCAGCACTCTGCTCAGCTAGCGCTCTGATCAGCCAGCACTCTGCTCAGCTAGCAGTCTGCTCAGGCAACACTCTGCTCAGCTAGCGCTCTGCTCAGCTAGCACTCTGATCAGCCAGCGCTCTGCTCAGCCAGCACTCTGCTCAGCTAGCACTCTGCTCATCCAGCACACTGCTCAGCTAGCACTCTGCTCAGCCAGCACTCTGCTCAGCCAGCACTCTGCTCAGCTAGCCTTCTGCTCAGCTAGCGCTGTGCTCAGCCAGCGCTCTGCTCACCTAGCACTCTGCTCAGCCAGCACACTGCTCAGCTAGCGCTCTGCTCAGCCAGCACTCTGCTCACCCAGCTCTCTGCTCAGACAGCACTCTGCTCAGCAAGTACTCTGCTCAGCTAGCACTCTGCTCAGCCAGCGCTCTGCTCAGCCAGCACACTGCTCAGCAAGTACTCTGCTCAGCCAGCACACTGCTCAGCTAGCACTCTGCTCAGCTAGCACTCTGATCAGCTAGCACTCTGCTCAGCCAGCACACTGCTCAGCTAGCACTCTGGTCAGCCAGCACTCTGCTCAGCTAGCGCTCTGCTCAGCCAGCACACTGCTCAGCCAGCGCTAGCTCAGCTAGCGCTCTGATCAGCCAGCACACTGCTCAGCTAGCACTCTGCTCAGCAAACATTCTGCTCAGATAGCGCTCTGCTCAGCAAGCACTCTGCTCAGCTAGCGCTCTGCTCAGCTAGCACTCTGCTCAGCCAGCACTCTGCTCAGCAAGCACTCTGCTCAGCTAGCACTCTGCTCAGCCAGCACTCTGCTCAGCAAGTACTCTGCTCAGCAAGTACTCTGCTCAGCAAGTATTCTGCTCAGCCAGTACACTGCACAGCTAGCGCTCTGCTCAGCCAGCAGACTGCTCAGCTAGCACTCTGCTCAACTAGCACTCTGATCAGCCAGCGCTCTTCTCAGCTAGCGCTCTGCTCAGCTAGCACTCTGCTCAGCAAGCATTCTGCTGAGCTAGCACTCTGCTCAGGCAGCACTCTGCTCAGCAAAAACTGTGCTCAGCTAGCGCTCTGCTCAGCTAGCACTCTGCTCAGCTAACACTGTGCTCAGGTAGCGCTCTGATCAGCTAGCGCTCTGCTCAGCCAGCACACTGCTCAGCCAGCACACTGCTCAGCTAGCACTCTGCTCAGCCAGCACTCTGCTCAGCTAGCACTCTGATCAGCCAGCACACTGCTCAGCTAGCACTCTGCTCAGCAAGCATTCTGCTGAGCTAGCACTCTGCTCAGGCAACACTCTGCTCAACAACAACTCTGCTCAGCTAGCGCTCTGCTCAGCTAGCACTCTGCTCAGCTAGCACTCTGCTCAGCCAGCACTCTGCTCAGCCAGCACACTGCTCAGCAAGCACTCTGCTCAGCCAGCACTCTGCTCAGCTAGCGCTCTGATCAGCCAGCACTCTGCTCAGCTAGCAGTCTGCTCAGGCAACACTCTGCTCATCTAGCACTCTGCTCAGCCAGCACACTGCTCAGCTAGCACTCTGCTCAGCCAGCACTCTGCTCACCCAGCTCTCTGCTCAGACAGCACTCTGCTCAGCAAGTACTCTGCTCAGCTAGCACTCTGCTCAGCCAGCGCTCTGCTCAGCCAGCACACTGCTCAGCAAGTACTCTGCTCAGCCAGCACACTGCTCAGCTAGCACTCTGCTCAGCTAGCACTCTGATCAGCTAGCACTCTGCTCAGCCAGCACACTGCTCAGCTAGCACTCTGCTCAGCCAGCAGACTGCTCAGCTAGCACTCTGCTCAGCCAGCACACTGCTCAGCCAGCGCTAGCTCAGCTAGCGCTCTGATCAGCCAGCACACTGCTCAGCTAGCACTCTGCTCAGCAAACATTCTGCTCAGATAGCGCTCTGCTCAGCAAGTACTCTGCTCAGCTAGCGCTCTGCTCAGCTAGCACTCTGATCAGCCAGCACTCTGCTCAGCTAGCACTCTGCTCAGCCAGCACTCTGCTCAGCAAGCACTCTGCTCAGCTAGCACTCTGCTCAGCCAGCACTCTGCTCAGCAAGTACTCTGCTCAGCAAGTACTCTGCTCAGCAAGTATTCTGCTCAGCCAGTACACTGCACAGCTAGCGCTCTGCTCAGCCAGCAGACTGCTCAGCTAGCACTCTGCTCAACTAGCACTCTGATCAGCCAGCGCTCTTCTCAGCTAGCGCTCTGCTCAGCTAGCACTCTGCTCAGCAAGCATTCTGCTGAGCTAGCACTCTGCTCAGGCAGCACTCTGCTCAGCAACAACTGTGCTCAGCTAGCGCTCTGCTCAGCTAGCACTCTGCTCAGCTAACACTGTGCTCAGGTAGCGCTCTGATCAGCTAGCGCTCTGCTCAGCCAGCACACTGCTCAGCCAGCACACTGCTCAGCTAGCACTCTGCTCAGCCAGCACTCTGCTCAGCTAGCACTCTGATCAGCCAGCACACTGCTCAGCTAGCACTCTGCTCAGCAAGCATTCTGCTGAGCTAGCACTCTGCTCAGGCAACACTCTGCTCAACAACAACTCTGCTCAGCTAGCGCTCTGCTCAGCTAGCACTCTGCTCAGCTAGCACTCTGCTCAGCCAGCACTCTGCTCAGCCAGCACACTGCTCAGCAAGCACTCTGCTCAGCCAGCACTCTGCTCAGCTAGCGCTCTGATCAGCCAGCACTCTGCTCAGCTAGCAGTCTGCTCAGGCAACACTGTGCTCAGCTAGCGCTCTGCTCAGCTAGCGCTCTGCTCAGCTAGCACTCTGCTCAGCCAGCACTCTGCTCAGCTAGCACTCTGCTCAGCCAGCACACTGCTCAGCTAGTGCAATGCTCAGCCAGCACAGTGCTCATCTAGCACTCTGCTCAGCTAGCGCTCTGCTCAGCCAGCACACTGCTCAGCCAGCGCTCTGCTCCGCTGGCACTCTGCTCAGCCAGCACACAGCTCAGCTAGCGCTCTGCTCAGGAAACATTCTGCTCAGCTAGCGCTCTGCTCAGCTAGCGCTCTGCTCAGCTAGCACTCTGCTCAGCCAGCACACTGCTCAGCCACCACTCTGCTCAGCAAGCGCTCTGATCAGCCAGCACTCTGCTCAGCCACCACTCTGCTCAGCTAGCACTCTGATCAGCCAGCGCTCTTCTCAGCTAGCACTCTGCTCACCTAGCACTCTGCTCAGCCAGCACTCTGCTCAGCTAGCGCTTAGCTCAGATAGCGCTCTTCTCAGCTAGCGCTCTGCTCAGCCAGCACACTGCTCAGCTAGCACTCTGCTCAGCTAGCGCTCTGCTCAGCTAGCGCTCTGCTCAGCCAGCACTCTGCTCAGCTAGCACTCTGCTCAGCTAGCACTCTGCTCAGCCAGCAGACTGCTCAGCTAGCACTCTGCTCAGCTAGCGCTCTGCTCAGCCAGCAATCTGCTCAGCTAGTACTCTGCTCAGCCAGCAGACTGCTCAGCTAGCACTCTGCTCAGCTAGCGCTCTCCTCAGCCAGCACTCTGCTCAGCCAGCACTCTGCCCAGCTAGCACTGTTCTCAGCCAGCACACTGCTCAGCTAGCGCTCTGCTCAACTGGCACTCTGCTCAGCTAGCACTCTGCTCAGCCAGCGCTCTGCTCAGCAAGTACTCTGCTCAGCTAGCGCTCTGCTCAGCCAGCACTCTGCTCAGCCAGCACTCTGCTCAGCTAGCGCTCTGTTCAGCCAGCACACTGCTCAGCTAGCGCTCTGCTCAGCTAGCACTCTGCTCAGCCAGCACAATGCTCAGCCAGCACTCTGCTCAGCCAGCACTCTGCTCAGCAAGCACTCTGCTCAGCTAGCACTCTGCTCAGCCAGCACTCTGCTCAGCAAGTACTCTGCTCAGCAAGTACTCTTCTCAGCAAGTATTCTGCTCAGCCAGTACACTGCACAGCTAGCGCTCTGCTCAGCCAGCAGACTGCTCAGCTAGCACTCTGCTCAACTAGCACTCTGATCAGCCAGCGCTCTTCTCAGCTAGCGCTCTGCTGAGCTAGCACTCTGCTCAGCAAGCATTCTGCTGAGCTAGCACTCTGCTCAGGCAACACTCTGCTCAGCAAGTACTCTGCTCAGCTAGCGCTCTGCTCAGCTAGCACTCTGCTCAGCTAGCACTGTGCTCAGGTAGCGCTCTGATCAGCTAGCGCTCTGCTCAGCTAGCACTCTGCTCAGCAAGCATTCTGCTCAGCTAGCACTCTGATCAGCCAACACTCTGCTCAGCTAGCGCTCTGCTCAGCTAGCACTCTGCTCAGCCAGCACTCTGCTCAGCTAGCACTCTGCTCAGCCAGCACACTGCTCAGCTAGTGCAATGCTCAGCCAGCACAGTGCTCATCTAGCACTCTGCTCAGCTAGCGCTCTGCTCAGCCAGCACACTGCTCAGCCAGCGCTCTGCTCCGCTGGCACTCTGCTCAGCCAGCACACAGCTCAGCTAGCACTCTGCTCAGGAAACATTCTGCTCAGCCTGCGCTCTGCTCAGCTAGCACTCTGCTCAGCCAGCACACTGCTCAGCCACCACTCTGCTCAGCAAGCGCTCTGCTCAGCCAGCACTCTGCTCAGCCACCACTCTGCTCAGCTAGCACTCTGCTCAGCCAGCACTCTGCTCAGGCAACACTCTGCTCAGCTAGCACTCTGCTCAGCAAGCATTCTGCTCAGCTAGCACTCTGATCAGCCAGCGCTCTTCTCAGCTAGCACTCTGCTCACCTAGCACTCTGCTCAGCCAGCACTCTGCTCAGCTAGCGCTTAGCTCAGATAGCGCTCTTCTCAGCTAGCGCTCTGCTCAGCCAGCACACTGCTCAGCTAGCACTCTGCTCAGCTAGCGCTCTGCTCAGCCAGCACTCTGCTCAGCTAGCACTCTGCTCAGCTAGCACTCTGCTCAGCCAGCAGACTGCTCAGCTAGCACTCTGCTCAGCTAGCGCTCTGCTCAGCCAGCAATCTGCTCAGCTAGTACTCTGCTCAGCCAGCAGACTGCTCAGCTAGCACTCTGCTCAGCTAGCGCTCTCCTCAGCCAGCACTCTGCTCAGCCAGCACTCTGCCCAGCTAGCACTGTGCTCAGCCAGCACACTGCTCAGCTAGCGCTCTGCTCAACTGGCACTCTGCTCAGCTAGCACTCTGCTCAGCCAGCGCTCTGCTCAGCAAGTACTCTGCTCAGCTAGCGCTCTACTCAGCTAGCACTCTGCTCACTAGCACTCTGCTCAGCCAGCAGTCTGCTCAGCTAGCACTCTGCTCAGCCAGCACTCTGCTCAGCCAGGACTCTGCTCAGCTAGCGCTCTGTTCAGCCAGCACACTGCTCAGCTAGCGCTCTGCTCAGCTAGCACTCTGCTCAGCCAGCACAATGCTCAGCCAGCACTCTGCTCAGCCAGCACTCTGCTCAGCAAGCACTCTGCTCAGCTAGCACTCTGCTCAGCCAGCACTCTGCTCAGCAAGTACTCTGCTCAGCAAGTACTCTGCTCAGCAAGTATTCTGCTCAGCCAGTACACTGCACAGCTAGCGCTCTGCTCAGCCAGCAGACTGCTCAGCTAGCACTCTGCTCAACTAGCACTCTGATCAGCCAGCGCTCTTCTCAGCTAGCGCTCTGCTGAGCTAGCACTCTGCTCAGTAAGCATTCTGCTGAGCTAGCACTCTGCTCAGGCAACACTCTGCTCAGCAAGTACTCTGCTCAGCTAGCGCTCTGCTCAGCTAGCACTCTGCTCAGCTAGCACTGTGCTCAGGTAGCGCTCTGATCAGCTAGCGCTCTGCTCAGCCAGCACACTGCTCAGCCAGCACACTGCTCAGCTAGCACTCTGCTCAGCCAGCACTCTGCTCAGCAAGCACTCTGCTCAGCTAGCGCTCTGCTCAGCTAGCACTCTGCTCAGCTAGCACTCTGCTCAGCTAGCGCTCTGATCAGCCAGCGCTCTTCTCAGCTAGCGCTCTGCTGAGCTAGCACTCTGCTCAGCCAGCACTCTGCTCAGCTAGCACTCTGCTCAGCCAGCACTCTGCTCAGCCAGCACACTGCTCAGCAAGCACTCTGCTCAGCCAGCACTCTGCTCAGCTAGCGCTCTGATCAGCCAGCACTCTGCTCAGCTAGCAGTCTGCTCAGGCAACACTCTGCTCAGCTAGCGCTCTGCTCAGCTAGCACTCTGATCAGCCAGCGCTCTGCTCAGCCAGCACTCTGCTCAGCTAGCACTCTGCTCATCCAGCACACTGCTCAGCTAGCACTCTGCTCAGCCAGCACTCTGCTCAGCTAGCACTCTGCTCATCCAGCACACTGCTCAGCTAGCACTCTGCTCAGCAAGCAGTCTGCTCAGCTAGCACTCTGCTCAGCAAGCATTCTGCTGAGCTAGCACTCTGCTCAGGCAACGCTCTCCTCAGCTAGCACTCTGCTCAGCAAGTATTCTGCTCAGCTAGTGCTCTGCTCAGCTAGCACTCTGCTCGCTAGCGCTCTGCTCATCTAGCACTCTGCTCAGCCAGCACTCTGCTCAGCCAGCACTCTGCTCAGCTAGCCTTCTGCTCAGCTAGCGCTGTCCTCAGCCAGCGCTCTGCTCATCTAGCACTCTGCTCAGCCAGCACACTGCTCAGCTAGCACTCTGCTCAGCCAGCACTCTGCTCACCCAGCTCTCTGCTCAGACAGCACTCTGCTCAGCAAGTACTCTGCTCAGCTAGCACTCTGCTCAGCCAGCGCTCTGCTCAGCCAGCACACTGCTCAGCAAGTACTCTGCTCAGCCAGCACACTGCTCAGCTAGCACTCTGCTCAGCTAGCACTCTGATCAGCTAGCACTCTGCTCAGCCAGCACACTGCTCAGCTAGCACTCTGGTCAGCCAGCACTCTGCTCAGCTAGCGCTCTGCTCAGCCAGCACACTGCTCAGCCAGCGCTAGCTCAGCTAGCGCTCTGATCAGCCAGCACACTGCTCAGCTAGCACTCTGCTCAGCAAACATTCTGCTCAGATAGCGCTCTGCTCAGCAAGCACTCTGCTCAGCTAGCGCTCTGCTCAGCTAGCACTCTGCTCAGCCAGCACTCTGCTCAGCAAGCACTCTGCTCAGCTAGCACTCTGCTCAGCCAGCACTCTGCTCAGCAAGTACTCTGCTCAGCAAGTACTCTGCTCAGCAAGTATTCTGCTCAGCCAGTACACTGCACAGCTAGCGCTCTGCTCAGCCAGCAGACTGCTCAGCTAGCACTCTGATCAGCCAGCACTCTGATCAGCCAGCGCTCTTCTCAGCTAGCGCTCTGCTGAGCTAGCACTCTGCTCAGCAAGCATTCTGCTGAGCTAGCACTCTGCTCAGGCAGCACTCTGCTCAGCAACAACTGTGCTCAGCTAGCGCTCTGCTCAGCTAGCACTCTGCTCAGCTAACACTGTGCTCAGGTAGCGCTCTGATCAGCTAGCGCTCTGCTCAGCCAGCACACTGCTCAGCCAGCACACTGCTCAGCTAGCACTCTGCTCAGCCAGCACTCTGCTCAGCTAGCACTCTGATCAGCCAGCACACTGCTCAGCTAGCACTCTGCTCAGCAAGCATTCTGCTGAGCTAGCACTCTGCTCAGGCAACACTCTGCTCAACAACAACTCTGCTCAGCTAGCGCTCTGCTCAGCTAGCACTCTGCTCAGCTAGCACTCTGCTCAGCCAGCACTCTGCTCAGCCAGCACACTGCTCAGCAAGCACTCTGCTCAGCCAGCACTCTGCTCAGCTAGCGCTCTGATCAGCCAGCACTCTGCTCAGCTAGCAGTCTGCTCAGGCAACACTCTGCTCATCTAGCACTCTGCTCAGCCAGCACACTGCTCAGCTAGCACTCTGCTCAGCCAGCACTCTGCTCACCCAGCTCTCTGCTCAGACAGCACTCTGCTCAGCAAGTACTCTGCTCAGCTAGCACTCTGCTCAGCCAGCGCTCTGCTCAGCCAGCACACTGCTCAGCAAGTACTCTGCTCAGCCAGCACACTGCTCAGCTAGCACTCTGCTCAGCTAGCACTCTGATCAGCTAGCACTCTGCTCAGCCAGCACACTGCTCAGCTAGCGCTCTCCTCAGCCAGCACTCTGCTCAGCTAGCGCTCTGCTCAGCCAGCACACTGCTCAGCCAGCGCTAGCTCAGCTAGCGCTCTGATCAGCCAGCACACTGCTCAGCTAGCACTCTGCTCAGCAAACATTCTGCTCAGATAGCGCTCTGCTCAGCAAGCACTCTGCTCAGCTAGCGCTCTGCTCAGCTAGCACTCTGATCAGCCAGCACTCTGCTCAGCTAGCACTCTGCTCAGCCAGCACTCTGCTCAGCAAGCACTCTGCTCAGCTAGCACTCTGCTCAGCCAGCACTCTGCTCAGCAAGTACTCTGCTCAGCAAGTACTCTGCTCAGCAAGTATTCTGCTCAGCCAGTACACTGCACAGCTAGCGCTCTGCTCAGCCAGCAGACTGCTCAGCTAGCACTCTGCTCAACTAGCACTCTGATCAGCCAGCGCTCTTCTCAGCTAGCGCTCTGCTCAGCTAGCACTCTGCTCAGCAAGCATTCTGCTGAGCTAGCACTCTGCTCAGGCAGCACTCTGCTCAGCAACAACTGTGCTCAGCTAGCGCTCTGCTCAGCTAGCACTCTGCTCAGCTAACACTGTGCTCAGGTAGCGCTCTGATCAGCTAGCGCTCTGCTCAGCCAGCACACTGCTCAGCCAGCACACTGCTCAGCTAGCACTCTGCTCAGCCAGCACTCTGCTCAGCTAGCACTCTGATCAGCCAGCACACTGCTCAGCTAGCACTCTGCTCAGCAAGCATTCTGCTGAGCTAGCACTCTGCTCAGGCAACACTCTGCTCAACAACAACTCTGCTCAGCTAGCGCTCTGCTCATCTAGCACTCTGCTCAGCTAGCACTCTGCTCAGCCAGCACTCTGCTCAGCCAGCACACTGCTCAGCAAGCACTCTGCTCAGCCAGCACTCTGCTCAGCTAGCGCTCTGATCAGCCAGCACTCTGCTCAGCTAGCAGTCTGCTCAGGCAACACTCTGCTCAGCTAGCGCTCTGCTCAGCTAGCACTCTGCTCAGCCAGCACTCTGCTCAGCTAGCACTCTGCTCAGCCAGCACACTGCTCAGCTAGTGCAATGCTCAGCCAGCACAGTGCTCATCTAGCACTCTGCTCAGCTAGCGCTCTGCTCAGCCAGCACACTGCTCAGCCAGCGCTCTGCTCCGCTGGCACTCTGCTCAGCCAGCACACAGCTCAGCTAGCGCTCTGCTCAGGAAACATTCTGCTCAGCCAGCGCTCTGCTCAGCTAGCGCTCTGCTCAGCTAGCACTCTGCTCAGCCAGCACACTGCTCAGCCACCACTCTGCTCAGCAAGCGCTCTGCTCAGCCAGCACTCTGCTCAGCCACCACTCTGCTCAGCTAGCACTCTGATCAGCCAGCGCTCTTCTCAGCTAGCACTCTGCTCACCTAGCACTCTGCTCAGCCAGCAGTCTGCTCAGCTAGCGCTTAGCTCAGATAGCGCTCTTCTCAGCTAGCGCTCTGCTCAGCCAGCACACTGCTCAGCTAGCACTCTGCTCAGCTAGCGCTCTGCTCAGCTAGCGCTCTGCTCAGCCAGCACTCTGCTCAGCTAGCACTCTGCTCAGCTAGCACTCTGCTCAGCCAGCAGACTGCTCAGCTAGCACTCTGCTCAGCTAGCGCTCTGCTCAGCCAGCAATCTGCTCAGCTAGTACTCTGCTCAGCCAGCAGACTGCTCAGCTAGCACTCTGCTCAGCTAGCGCTCTCCTCAGCCAGCACTCTGCTCAGCCAGCACTCTGCCCAGCTAGCACTGTGCTCAGCCAGCACACTGCTCAGCTAGCGCTCTGCTCAACTGGCACTCTGCTCAGCTAGCACTCTGCTCAGCCAGCGCTCTGCTCAGCAAGTACTCTGCTCAGCTAGCGCTCTGCTCAGCCAGCACTCTGCTCAGCCAGCACTCTGCCTCAGCTAGCGCTCTGTTCAGCCAGCACACTGCTCAGCTAGCGCTCTGCTCAGCTAGCACTCTGCTCAGCCAGCACAATGCTCAGCCAGCACTCTGCTCAGCCAGCACTCTGCTCAGCAAGCACTCTGCTCAGCTAGCACTCTGCTCAGCCAGCACTCTGCTCAGCAAGTACTCTGCTCAGCAAGTACTCTTCTCAGCAAGTTATTCTGCTCAGCCAGTACACTGCACAGCTAGCGCTCTGCTCAGCCAGCAGACTGCTCAGCTAGCACTCTGCTCAACTAGCACTCTGATCAGCCAGCGCTCTTCTCAGCTAGCGCTCTGCTGAGCTAGCACTCTGCTCAGCAAGCATTCTGCTGAGCTAGCACTCTACTCAGGCAACACTCTGCTCAGCAAGTACTCTGCTCAGCTAGCGCTCTGCTCAGCTAGCACTCTGCCTCAGTAGCACTGTGCTCAGGTAGCGCTCTGATCAGCTAGCGCTCTGCTCAGCCAGCACACTGCTCAGCCAGCACACTGCTCAGCTAGCACTCTGCTCAGCCAGCACTCTGCTCAGCAAGCACTCTGCTCAGCTAGCGCTCTGCTTAGCTAGCACTCTGCTCAGCTAGCGCTCTGATCAGCCAGCGCTCTTCTCAGCTAGCGCTCTGCTGAGCTAGCACTCTGCTCAGCCAGCACTCATGCTCAGCTAGCACTCTGCTCAGCAGCACTCTGCTCAGCCAGCACACTGCTCAGCAAGCACTCTGCTCAGCCAGCACTCTGCTCAGCTAGCGCTCTGATCAGCCAGCACTCTGCTCAGCTAGCAGTCTGCTCAGGCAACACTCTGCTCAGCTAGCGCTCTGCTCAGCTAGCACTCTGATCAGCCAGCGCTCTGCTCAGCCAGCACTCTGCTCAGCTAGCACTCTGCTCATCCAGCACACTGCTCAGCTAGCACTCTGCTCAGCAAGCAGTCTGCTCAGCTAGCACTCTGCTCAGCAAGCATTCTGCTGAGCTAGCACTCTGCTCAGGCAACGCTCTCCTCAGCTAGCACTCTGCTCAGCAAGTATTCTGCTCAGCTAGTGCTCTGCTCAGCTAGCACTCTGCTCGCTAGCGCTCTGCTCATCTAGCACTCTGCTCAGCCAGCACTCTGCTCAGCCAGCACTCTGCTCAGCTAGCCTTCTGCTCAGCTAGCGCTGTCCTCAGCCAGCGCTCTGCTCATCTAGCACTCTGCTCAGCCAGCACTCTGCTCAGCCAGTACTCTGCTCAGCTAGCCTTCTGCTCAGCTAGCGCTGTCCTCAGCCAGCGCTCTGCTCATCTAGCACTCTGCTCAGCCAGCACTCTGCTCAGCTAGCGCTCTGCTCAGCCAGCACACTGCTCAGCCAGCGCTAGCTCAGCTAGCGCTCTGATCAGCCAGCACACTGCTCAGCTAGCACTCTGCTCAGCAAACATTCTGCTCAGATAGCGCTCTGCTCAGCAAGCACTCTGCTCAGCTAGCGCTCTGCTCAGCTAGCACTCTGATCAGCCAGCACACTGCTCAGCTAGCACTCTGCTCAGCAAGCATTCTGCTGAGCTAGCACTCTGCTCAGGCAACACTCCGCTCAGCTAGCGCTCTGTTCAGCCAGCAGACTGCTCAGCTAGCGCTCTGCTCAGCTAGCACTCTCCTCAGCCAGCACAATGCTCAGCCAGCACTCTGCTCAGCCAGCACTCTGCTCAGGAACACTCTGCTCATCTAGCACTCTGCTCAGCCAGCACTCTGCTCAGCAAGTACTCTGCTCAGCAAGTACTCTGCTCAGCAAGTACTCTGCTCAGCAAGTATTCTGCTCAGCCAGCACACTGCTCAGCTAGCGCTCTGCTCAGCCAGCAGACTGCTCAGCTAGCACTCTGCTCAGCAAGCATTCTGCTGAGCTAGCACTCTTCTCAGGCAACACTCTGCTCAGCCACAACTGTGCTCATCTACCGCTCTGCTCAGCTAGCACACTGCTCAGGCAACACTCTGCTCAGCTAGCGCTCTGCTCAGCTAGCGCTCTGCTCAGCTAGCGCTCTGATCAGCCAGCGCTCTTCTCAGCTATTGCTCTGCTCAGCTAGCACTCTGCTCAGCCAGCACTCTGCTCAGCAAGGACTCTGCTCAGCCAGCACTCTGCTCATCCAGCACACTGCTCAGCCAGCGCTCTGCTCAGCCAGCACTCTGCTCAGCTAGCACTCTGCTCAGCCAGCACACTGCTCAGCTAGCACTCTGCTCAGCAAGCAGTCTGCTCACCTAGCACTCTGCTCAGCAAGCATTCTGCTCAGCTAGCACTCTGCTCAGGCAACACTCTCCTCAGCTAGCGCTCTGCTC
This sequence comes from Morus bassanus, assembly GCA_031468815.1. Lineage (NCBI taxonomy): Eukaryota > Metazoa > Chordata > Aves > Suliformes > Sulidae > Morus > Morus bassanus. The sequence goes on from CM062570.1 coordinate 21,650,435, forward strand.
AGCTAGCACTCTGCTCACTAGTACTCTGCTCAGCCAGCACTCTGCTCAGCTAGGAGTCTGCTCAGGCAACACTCTGCTCAGCTAGCACTCTGCTCAACTAGCGTTCTGCTCAGCTAGCGCTCTGCTCAGCCA